>NBNE01000466.1:0-22188 GCA_002215365.1 Phytophthora megakarya
GCGAGGCGCAGATCGCTCTGGATAGCATCCAGAGTGGGGAAGGCGAGGGAGGCAACGACCAGCTTGCTAAGGGCCCATTCCATGGTCTTCCCAGACAACCGGGACAGCAAGAAGTTCACCTTCGCGGAGGGTGCCTCGATTAACCTCGAGGCGATGGCGATATCGATCTCTCGGAACCAGCGGTTCAGAAGAAGCCTGTCAGAGCCAACCCCGGAATAGGTAGATGTCTCCATCTTCACGGCGTCATTCTTGGAGCGGGAGGGAGTTTGTACGCGCTGCTTGGCGGCAGCGAGCTCACGTTCCATGAATTCTTGAGCAGCTTGGCGATGCTGGTCCGGCGACGCTGTGCTCAACAGCGAGGTCACGACAGCCTCTCCTGACACCGCCGCTAGGCGGTGAAGAGCTTCCCACTCAACCCGAGTGAGGTGAGGGAAGGCTTCGTGACCCAGGGCCATACCGGCGGATCCGGTAGGGTCTTCATTCATGTCCATCTTGGTCATTGGAAGGACTACAAAGTGCTACCAGGTGTAACAGGCCAGGTATTTACCGTTACTAGCTTACACGTAGCGATGAGGAAGCTCGCAATAACAGAACAAGTATTAAATTCTTGGTAAAATAAACTCTGATTTAGGTTAAGTCCAGGGCAGCAGCCCTGGACCCTTGAGAACCACTCAAATGCAAGTCGTCTCCTGATTGGCTGATATGTTAATACTTTTCAGCCAATCAAGAAGCGACAACTCAGCACACGCTACTCGTGTGCTAATGTACCTACTTATTTAATTGAATCTACCTACTTATGTAACTGGGGTGGCCCATTACAGTATCCAAAAAGCATCGAATCACTTCGTTTAAGTACGAGCACAGGAAAGTCACACAAATTCTTGCTACATACAGTACATGTATAAATACTGGAATCGCGAAATTCTATTGGACAACTCCTATTGTAAAATTTCATTGTCAACTTCCTTGTGTTCGGACACGATATTCTACCATATACCACATCGGAGCATTTATGATTGGCACATTTCGACAAAGCACAATTAAAAATCTTTTCGTAAAAGTTATGTATTGTGGTAGCTCTACGTGATCGTATTGTGAGATATTTCCTTGTGGTAGGCAACCACAGCGATGGATGCTGTCACCAATCAGCACTTACGAACGACGATTTCTCAACGGCGGCAACGGGTGGTTAACTTCGAGCCAATTCAAATATCTCACGTAGACTGCGTAGAGGTCATCATCAACCCTCTTTCTGCTGGAGCTCATAGTTAGGAGCTTATTGTAAACTCCATTTTCGTCGAAATCAGCACTCTTCCATTTTGCGAACAACTTGATCTCGAATTCTGCATCCTTCTGGGCCCTGTTAATCCGGTCTCTGTTAAACAGGAACGCTATATCTGTCGTTTTAGGTTGGTCTCCCTTTGGATAATGGATCCTCAACCAGGCCAAGTAGTTGTTGTACACACTGTACAGCGGCTGTTCGGATGTAATCTTCATACGCTTAAACTGGTCGCGTACGTTGATCATGGTAAACCCACGGCGTTTCCATCTCCCAAACAACACGTTCGCGTACGCGGGGTTTTCGGCCGCTTTAGTGAGCTTCTCGCTTGCAAACATGTTCTTCGCACCCAAATCTACGTTGAGCGGGTGATGCAAGTCGAGCCAAGTTACATAGTTTTGGTAAAGTTTGTAGACCTGATTATCAGTTCCAAGGCGATGTTGCTTCCACAACGTGTCGTAGACCGCTTTTTCTTCGAACCCATTACGTTTCCACCTCTGGTACAGCCTTTTAGCGTACGTAGTGTCCCCCACCGCCTGTTTGATCTTCTCCGCGTTAAACATATTCGCGCCGGACAATCTTTCTTCGTCATTGTCGCTCACTTCTCGAAGGAATCTGTGCTTGTGACCAATGTTCACATTTAGCAAACTGGTATCACTGGTGATTTCAGTATCAACAGCCGTGGATAGCGCGTAGCCGCTTGAGAAAAAGGTGTGGGCCAATGCTGCCAAAAGGATGAACAAACGACGCATTTTCACCTTGTGGCTCCCACGGCGAAATTATTGATCGGGGTTGGCGGAGGATTGAAGAATGAGAAGGGGTGAGGTGTAGCTGCCGGGAATTGTTTCCTCGAGCAGCAAAGCACTGCATGAATCCTTTTATCGCCTTTGCACCTGCTGCGATAGCATACGATAATTTACGAAACACACACATACTATGTTTCAGTACTGAAAGAGCCTCTACACTCACATTACAGATTAGTGGCTGTGTAACAACCGTACAATGTTGTAGCTTCAATATTTACGGTTATACATTAAAGATACTGATGGTAGATCCAGATTCTGGGCATCTGTAATCCATCCCAACGTTATCCTATCATTTCAAGGGACGGGACCAACGTGTTCACAGTGGTGATGCAACTTGCATCAATGAGACTAGATGAAATTCAAGGGTAAATCTTGCAGTGTTCCTTCGTAGTATTTTGAAAGGTACAAGTGATTCATTTACATCACCCCTGTAAGCACTTTTAATTTTACTCTTGTGAATGTGTTCGAACTCGCACAAAGTGTAAATAAGCTACACGGGAACGTCAGAATATCATGTTTGGCTAACAATATTTTAGTTAGACTTTACGATGATTTATACCAATATGAGTTTGGGCAATGTTTTTGAATTGTACAGAATTCACGTAAACTTTACAGTAAAGACGTAGGACTCCTGAATCTGAGTTCCTTCTATTAGGAGGAACCCAGATTCCTTCACAAGGAATTGCTAGAGAGCCAGAACTTATTTTGGCGAGACTAGGCCAGATGGGATTATAACAAGAGATCGACTCGAACTTCTTTTCTTTGCTTTTCTCTCAAACTTAGATCCATGACGCTATTATTGACTCAGATCGTTAGTACTAGAGCGCAAACTACATGTACCAGTGAAACACCCGCCGAGAAAGTCAACTTTGCCCGGCTTAAAATCGGCATATACTGAGTCAACGACTCACTTGAGTCCTCAAGTTGGGCCAATATTGCTGACATCATTGATTACGACAATACACAGAACCTGATCAAATCATTGTTGCAGCATAGGGGTTGAAGATAGTACATTAGTATAATCCGTAACAGCTATTTTTTAATTCATTAAAATAATATCTGGTATATATAAATATTTTGAGCTGCTTGAGATTCCTACTTTCCTATCATTGTTCCTGGTACCTTGGGGTTGATCGAACACTCAAAACACTATATTCACCGTACATCGGTCTTTACAGCGATGCCCAACCGCAGGCCTCCGAATTATAGTAGTATATTATGGTTCCCATATTCGGGGCAGGAATCGAAGATGCGGGGTTGTGGTTTCAAGTCGTCGTAGTCGTCAATAAAGCTCTGTGCCTCTTGAAGCCAGCGTCAGGTGAAGCCCTTCACTTGTCCTGAATCAGTCGAGTCATTGGAAAGAAAACTCACTACGATGATGATTATTCGTGCTCTAGAGGAGAAAGTGTTGTGGAAGCCGTCACGCATGCTCTCTCGACGATCGGAAAGATGACAATGACGCTGCTATTCTGGGTAAGCTGTTGGGACCATGTACATGTACCAAAGCGCTTATGTTTCCAGTGATTGCGAAGCCATGGACTATTTCGGAAGTTTGTATCAGATCTATTTTGTGATTTGATATGCGACTACATACGTAGTCGTGTACGGCATAAAAAATCTGTATCGTATCTAAATTTGTGATTTATGACGAAAAATTGAAGTTGAGAATTTGTCACAGGAGCTGAGTGAGGTCTGATTTTCCATTTATAGAAACCCTGTGTATACCGATATAGGTTTCCCGACCAAAAATTGAAGTGAAATACAAAACTGAGGATTTCATTGTACAGTGGAAATTTTGTAAGCTAATACCTGTAACAGATTGGTATTTTAAACGAATGTTACCTGGAAGTCGTAGTAGGTAGATGATATTGTAGCTTAAAACTCGTACTCTCGAGTACTATAGCTAGCTACTCACCTCGTGGCCAACCGTTGTTGAACCCAATTTAGTTGACGGGACATCGTCGCGCAAACTGTCCTGCAAACCATTCAGTAAGCCGTCCCGTAAGCCGTCCCGTAATACATCTCGTAAACTATTTCGTAATAAATTACAAGGATCATAATAAGTTACGCTCTCAGTCATTTATCTAACGCAATTGCGTTACATGTCGTCGCCCCAATTCTTAAGTGCGATCGATTCTTATTATTGTAAATTTGGCACGGGTGTTACGCGGAGGTAAATTGGGACCAATACCAAGCAATGTTTCTGGTGGACTTGAAGCTCCAGCTGTTGACAATGCGATTGGTGTTGAGGAGAAATACGGAAGATATCATCCCTGGAACGCACCACGACATTGTCCGTTGTCCAGATGATGCGATCTATTCAAGGTGCAGCGTGGCGAATAAGGAGAAGCGTATGCTCCGCGGATCACTGTTAAAGTCGAAGTTCAGGAGTGGGGTGTTACTGAAGCACAACGTTTTGTCGTGATTACTTGGAATGGTATGAGGATGTACTGCTGATCACGGGGTTGTGTCGCGAGTATGAAGACTTTGTGTTTGGTAGCTTTGTATCGTTGAAATGTGGAGGGGTGAGGTTTGGAGATGCCTTCATTTAGAGGTTAGAGGAATTATCATGTTCTTCCGTCATCATGAGCACTGCCTACAAACAAAACTTTCACATACCAAATGAGAACGACATATGATTCCTAGAAAGACGATCAGTTTGACACAAGTGATTGATTTATTCTCATTCAAAAGCGATTGATTTGTTCTCCATGGTCTTACGTATTCGAGGCCAAGTTTCATTTCGAATTGTGCTTCGAGGTACTCATTTAAAATGGATCGAGTAGATTTGGAGAAGAAGATTATTAATGTAGCAGGGAAACTTGAATCGTGCCCCTCTGGCGAAGACCTCGACCTAGGCCTCGACTTAATTGATAAAGTCTCCTCCTACATGGAAAAGTCATGCTCTACCGGATCTAACGACTTGCCGAAGAGAAATATTGCAGTTCTGGGAACAACTGGAGCTGGCAAAAGCACAGTCGTGTCGTTTCTTTTCGGAAAAGGGAGAATGCTGGTGCACCATGAAAGTCGATTTTCTCGTGTGCTCATAGCTATGAAAGGGGTTAGCATTCAAAGTGGGAGCATTTCGTCGACGCTGTTACCAGTATGCAATTGTATTACATTGGGAGAAGACATCGTCGCTGTGTGGGATATGCCAGGAAATCGAGACACTCGAGGACCATTTGTGGAGTTAATTATTCACCTTATTTACCACTGGATGCGGAAGGCTAGTCTGAGCTTTGTTCTGGTCAGCCCACCTCTTCTTGAACGTCCTCAAATTGCGGCATTGGAAAACATCATTCGCAGTCCCCTAATTTCACAAGAAAACGCGGTAGTAATTTACACGAAGTGCAGTGAAGAGTTTGACCCTCAAAGTACCGAGGATCTCAATATTATTCAAAGCAAGCGCGCCATTCGTCCGTTTGCGTTGCGTGAACCTAAGAGAGTGGACCCTGAAGGCCATGATTATTCCGCCCAATACGCGTACCAAAAGGCAGAAATACTATGTGCACTTGTCACGCTGGATACATCAGAAGCGAGTTTCAACGATAGCTTCCCAGATTCTGCTTTGCTTCTTCTCAACAAGTTTCGAGAGCACAGCATTGTTTCTGCCCGTGAGGTGCTATCAATCTGCTTTAGAGAGGTATTTACCCACAATTTCCATGGAACCTTATCTGAATTACATGATTTACTTCATACTTTGAATGGAACGGAAAAATGGTCAATTGAAAATGTGCTAGACATTCTAGCATCATTTGATCTACGGGATGGAGACTGTGTTCGCAGTAACCCGTCGTTGATAAGAGCTTGTCGACGTTTAGCTTGTGTGGAGAAATTGTTTCCACATAGAACGCATCGTCACTTGTCTGAATGGTTGGAAACAGATTGCATGTCGACACTGGAAAATGCAAAAATTGGTCTTGCGGTGTTAATCACCAGAGTGAAGTCGTACCGCTATCATGGCAAGTTAAGTCTAACCAGTGCTAGTGAAGGGCGAGGCAAGGTTCTCGTTATCGGTGCTTTTCACTTGAGTTTCTCTAAGGAGAAGGAGACAATTACGAAATTTGTGAAGAAATACGGGCAATGTGTAAAATCACAAAAGGATATCCCAATGGTAATTCTAGTGGGCTTCGAATCACTGACATTGGATGACAGCATTACCAGTTGGTCCAATATTGCGCTCGTTAGTCCGTTGGTGACAGTAACATCAATCCCTCGTTTGGATTTGAGTGCAATCGGACAAGCACCATCAGTATACTCAGAAAACCTTGCAAAAGGAGAAAATGGTGCTAATGGAATTCCAGGATTACCCGGAGGCAACTTGATCGTTGTGTGTAACAAGTTGATTGACGATAGAAATGAATTGCAAACAACGAGGTCACGTGGACAACAAGGAGGTAATGCTCAAAACGGTGGCGATGGAGTTCGAGGGATAGACGCGAAATATTCTCGTGTAGACTTCAAAAAGGATGTGAAATCTGCGATTAGCATTGGCGCTCTTTTGACTCGCGAAAAATTATTGAGCCAAGATTTACCGGGAGGAATCCAAGCCATGTCCGACACATACAAGGATGATACTTCACCAAGTCGTAGTTTCTTTTGGGGTGCTACTGGTAAAAGAGAATGTACTTTAGTGAGAGTACCAAAGGATGGCAAACCGGGCATTCGTCCTGGTACCGGCGGCCAAGGTGGAGCTGGAGGACAGGGTGGTCAAATTCACATTTTACAATCTAGCAGTACATGGGACCACGAATGCTGTTCAGGTATTGCAGGCGATGATGGAAACCCAGGGGAGCCCATCCAAAGTAGTCGCAAGAGCCCGAGGTTTACTGCACAAGTCCAACAATGGTACTACACAGGTGGCCTGTTCAGAGGCTCCGATGAGAAACCAAAAATTGAGATTGAGGAAACACTACCCCCAGATTGTATGGTTTTGAAGGCAGACCCGATTATTGGATGCATCCCAGACGCAGTTCCCAACACGATGTTTGACGTCACTTTCGTGAAAGCACAGTACGAATTCCTACGTACGCAACTTGAAAAGGAATTTCCAGAGTGCGATTTCAAAGATCTGGATATCGAACGACTTCAATAAGCTGCAGCACCGTGGATTTCTAGGAACATGACGCTGCGTTTTACATGTTATTTTCCATTACCTGGATAGTTCAAAACAATTTTAAGTAATATGACGTGTGGATGAATTCAGAGTTTAGCGTGCAGTATTCAAGCAATCTAACAGCACACTGGTAATGAGATATCGAATTGTGAAAGAAATACGAAAGGAACATTGTATTGAAGACATTCCGATCGAAATTCTGCTAGGTCACCACAGTTGTACCTTTATCTCCACGATGAATTGAATTCTTGTCGATCGACACTGGACACGAGTAGAATCAACCATATCGGTTGCATTATAACTTGTACGTACCATTAGTTTGTCTTTCGGTGCACTTGTTGTCTCTCAACAGAACACGTCAGCAAATCCTTCATCTGATATCACCCGGAAAATATATGGGCGTTAGGATAATATGCACGGGAGCCAATCTTTGTAGACGTTGGACTTGAGGATGAAAATCCAAGTGCGTGGACATGGCTACACTACGTGCTGATTAATAAGTGCATCAAGGTGTTAAAGCATTCCCTCACTTTCCAATTACCCGTGCAGCGTCCACAACGCCATTCAACCTGAAGAAACAATGTGCTTCGATGATGTTCTCTGCTGTGCATTTGGCGCATGTTGCACCGCGTGTTGCATCAATGCAAACGACCGAGCCAGGCAAGATGCAACCCACCGCCGACGTTACTCGACACACAAGCCAAGCGTCGTGTACGTTGCTCCAGTCTCAGTTTCCCGTGGTCCACCTCGGAATTTCGTTCGACCGTCAGGTCGAAGATCCACATACGCTCGTCATCCGCAGTGTGGGAATACTAAAAAGTAGTGTTATATAACTGAAAATACTACGTAGTATACAATATGTCGAGCTTTAGCATTTTCCGGTCAGCTAGTTTCCACTTTCCAGCAGGTTTCCAAATTCTTGTCCAAGCGAACAGCAAAATCCAGGTTAGAAACGCCTGGAATCCATCGATGTGAGTGTTGGTTTGCCAAGAATGCGTTCCTGCCAAATGTGGTTCATTTCTAAACAAGCTCACAAGAAGAGATACCAACTCTACTCAACTTATGTGCGATTGTGACTGCGATTGCGACTGCTGTGACTGCATCGGGGATTGCTGCAAGTGCTGTGACTACATCGGAAATTGCTGTGAGTGCGTTGTGGATTGCTTTAACTTGGCTTTGGATTGTTGCAACTGTTGCCGCAAAAAATCAACAACTGCAACTACTGCGAACAGTTCTACGACGCGAGATCCTCCTTATCAAGCCACAATTCCCGATGTCAAACCGTTTGCAGTTGTGTTGTCTCCTGCATATTTCAGCTAACCACACGAGCTCGAGCGATACCCAACCAACCAACCATTGGTACAACACAGTGTTATTACAATGAATTGTTTTATCATTCCAGTACGTGAATCGTTCTTCAAGGGCTTTTCCATTTCTTGTAGCGCTACAGGAAGTACCGCCAGTGCGTATGTATCACCAACAAATATAGTAAGCTCTTCGATAGGGTTAACCCTTTAACGGACCGTAATGGTCGCGGTGCTAGATTTTCCGGCTCTATTATATCGGCACATGTCGCATGTACATCAGCGCAAACACTACATGTAGAGTTTAGTAAGGGCTTTCAAATCCGATGAATCGATTTCAACAGGTCTTTATATAACAGAGGTTAGATTAGAAAGTTTATCCAGTCGTCACTCTTCCTTCTTACTTTTTCCAAGTTTGCACACGTCGCAGACCCCAGCATAAACTTATCATCGCCGTTGGACATGCAGAAAATCCAAGCAGCCATGTGAGGCCCATAGCGCTCATTCCAACATTTACCACCAAGCACCGAACTACAAGCCACAATGTGCATTCCTATCTGCATCCCCTGCGAAGACGACTGCGCCTGCTGCCTATGCGGCTCACTGACCGCTCTGTGCTGCTGCTGCGGGGGCGACGACCGCCGCCGAGATCGCCACCATCGCCACCATGGGCCACCTCCGGACCGCGTCGTCTACGTGAACCCCGTCGTCGTTCAGCGAGGACCTCCGCCCCACGGCTACCACAATGGAGGCTACTACAACCGAGTTTAAACTGGGGGGAAGACGGCGGTCAAACCGACAGAGAACCTGGCATTGGCAAGAAACTCTGCCTGTATTGTACAGTAGTAGAATCATAAACCTAGAACCATGCATCAAATTGATGATCAATGGCAATACCCGTGGAATATAGACACGTTTTGAACAACAAACGGCAGGAGTGCCGGTACTAATGCGTTCCCTGGCTGGCTACTGTGATAATACGAAGACATACCCAATTATTGGAAGCATCCAAGACGCAGAGCCCAACACGATGTTTGACGTCGCTTTTGTGAAAGCAGAATATGAATTCCTACGTACGCGACTTGAATACGCATTTCCAGAGTGCGTGTTCAGTGTTCTGGATACCGAACGCGCTCAACTGCAGCACCGTTGACAACATTCTCCCGGTGTAACTTTAGTTTTCATTCGTTGGATATCTTTCCTAACAATTTCGCGTTTGAATTACCCAAAGTGACCATGCAGTTAATGTTGCTTCTAGCAAGAAGCTTGCGATTGATTAACGTTAGTTTATGCCATTTGAGAGCAAATTCCTACGCGTCTAATTCGCTTGCGTACCTTTTCAAGTTGAAGTGATCGTAGCCGCACGATTTCGAAAGGTCAACAAAAGCTTGTCAAACGTGGCCCCTCGAAAGATACGCAGATTTGTCAGTCGCAGAGCATTTCGCGTACGATGTCGGCATCAAGCAGTAAACTGAGCGATGTCGACGACTCCGACGACATTCCGGTCGAAATTCTGCCCAAGGAGATTCGCCTCGCAGAAGATGCCGGTACATCACTTTACTATTCCAGTAAAGTAGCCAAATCTAACGGTTGTTTGCGATCAAAGATGATACGTTGCCAAATACTTTGGTGATCACCGTGTTGCAAGCTCGCAATCTCCAACCTGCAGCTCTTCGAAGTACTTTGAGTTGCTACGTCAAGTTAACTTCACTTGGAGTGGAACACAAGACCAGTGTCATGACGAAAACTCGAGAGCCTCGATGGCACGAAGTTTTCGTCTTTCGAGCGGTTGACTGGACAACTGGAGTGACTGTCTCCGTACGGGATCGACTGCCTTTTAAAATGCATTTCCTAGGTCAAGTGGTTATCTCCTCAGCTGAAATTGCCAATCTTCCAGGGATGATCACCCAACGTTGGTTTAAACTCAGAGACAAGGGTGCTGCTGGTCAATCAACAGGAGCAGAGCTCGAGCTGAAGGTCGCTTTGGTATATACGAAAGCCAACGACCAAGGATTGTTTGAGAGCGGAACGGCAGCTGTGGAGCTCGACCACGGAGTTGACGCAGGTTTAGCAGATTTACTTGTGGGACAGGAGGATGAAACGGAGGAAGAAATTAACGCTCGGACCAAGGCACTTTTAAGACGTGAAGAGCAAGAACGAGAATCCGCTGCCGTCATTGCAGCGCTAAAACATGGAGATTATCAAGTGCAGGTTCACGTCATTGAAGCTCGCGATCTCAAGGGGGAAAATGTAAGACTGGGAGGGATTGAGAGATTTGTACTGATGACTGTTTGTATTCTAGCTGAGTGGCACGTCCGACCCGTATTGTCAAGTGGAGATCATGGGCGTGACGAAGAAGACATCGACGAAATATGACACTCTGGGTTGTGTCTTCGATGAGATTTTATTTTTTAATTTCCTGAACATCGGCCGTCACGAGCTTCGAGAGGCATCCATAAAGGTAACACCGCTCATTTATGAATGAACTGTTTGGAGGTTTAACGAAGACTATTGTTATTTGTTCCTAGATCTCAATCTATGACAAAGAACGAGTGCTCAAAGATAATCTGATCGGTATTTATCAGCTCGATTGTCTGTCCGTTTACACGCAAGTACGTCAATTAGTAGGATCAAACATGGTCTTAAAACTCAGCTCACATCGACACGTTTCTTATAGCCCAGTCACGAGCTATATCGACAATGGATCGCGGTTCACGACAATTTGAACAAGAAGGACCGAGGTATACAAGGATTTCTGCTAATTAGCGTTGTGATGCTTGGACCTGGTGATGCTTTACGTGTCCACGATCGCGAAGCTGAAGTTGAACAAGAACTTGAGGAAACTACGGGTGAAAAATCTCCCGACCAAATCAATACGCCACCTCTTGTACTTGTTCCTCCAGCCATTGAACTCAAGTTGCATTTTCTGGTCGTAAGGGTTTTGAGAGCGGAGCATTTACCTGCGATGGATACCGGTGGGATTTTAATTGGTGCGGGTATCGATGCCTTCTTGCAAGTAGTATTTGCTGCAAATGCACCATGCAAAACCTCCGTTGTGACAGTAAAAGGACGTGGAAATCTTTCTCCAGATTTTTATGAGGAATTGTGGCTACCCGTACGCATTCCAACATTTTCAAGACACATCGGACTGTCATTATGGGATCGTGATTTAACATCTCCAAACGAATTGGTCGGTGTAGCATCACATGATTTCCTCCAGGTTCCAGCGGCACAACATACAGCTTTAACATCACCGACAAGTCCGAAAAAAGGAAGTTGGATGCAAGAAGATAGTGATATCGAAGAAGAATTTGGTGCACACGAAGTTTTGAGTGAATCAGCAATGCGAGAGAAACTTGAATTCGAAGAGGAGCAGCAACGCATTCAAGCTGCAGCTCCTCGTTGGTATAATCTGTACGGACCGCCATTGCATGGGGTCAATACTAAACGCAAGCAACTGGTATCTCGCCATCCTGAACTTGGTTCGACATATCGTGGACGAATATTAATGTCAATGGTACGGGTTGAATCACCACTACCAGAAGATGGCGAGAAAATGCATATAAAACCAATGCCTGCTGAGGAGCGGGAGAAATTTGAGCGGAGTATACCTAAAACTGTCAAGTACATGCTTCGAGGCGCTTTGTATTGTGGTGTTGACCTCCCTAGAGGATCATCAAATATTTTAACGGGTGGTACATCAGAAGTTCGAGTAACAATATCTGTTGGATCGTACACAATTACGTTTGAAAGTCAAGAAGTTGGGAAAGATGGATCTGCTTCATTTGAGCAATGCTTGGACCACACAACCGCCTTAGATCTACCTGCAGATTTGACCCAGATTCCTGACATTATCGTCACTCTCAGTCGAGCGATTGCAGGTGTTGCGGCGGCTACAAGTCGCAAAGAAGAATTTGTGAGTGTGAGTTTTCAACGTTTTCGAGCTGAAGAATTATTTGCTCGTGGATTTACTGGAAAATGTCAGTGGGTAGTATTACGAGAAGAGATAGCCCGCCGTCAAACTCGACATACCCTTGAACGATCTCAAAGCCCTGGTGTTTTACTACTTCGACTAGGTTTTGGTCGATTGGAAATGGCTACACGCCACCCGTGGATCGATGAAGCAGACCCCAATGAACTTTTTACTCCACTTCGTTTTCCTCGAGTACATCGCGAGATTCGTGTCCATATTTTTCAAGCTCGAGGGATCGAGTCTTCAGCAAGTGTTACCCGTTTACCTAGTCCAGTCGTAAACATTCGCTGTTGTGGACAACAAAAGCGCACATCAGTGTGTCAAAGTACATTGGCACCACTTTTCTACGAGTCGGTGGTTTTCCGGACGAATGTACCTGCAACAGACATCATCTTTACTCCTGAAATTGTGTGTCAAGTACAAGATGCGAGTGCAAGTGGAGGTGTTGCAGGACTTCTTGGTGAACTACGATTATCATTAACATCGGCAGTGCGATCTGTGGCTACTGCTGGATCTCCGAAACCACGATGGTATGATCTTAAACGACCCCGAAGCAGATCATCAACTTCGGTAAGTCTTCTACTTGCAGAACAAACGGAAGCTGGTGGTTCTGCAGGCCAATTACTTGTTGCTGTACAATATATTGATCACACGGGTTCTGCTCCACCTGCACTTCTACGTCAACCAGCTCCAATCTCTCCAAAATACACCGAGGCCAATCTGGACATTGTGGCACTTGGTGTGCGGCATTTGAAAGCATTGAGTACTTTGGGCATCCGACGTCCACACGTCGAGTTTGAGTTGGTAGGTGGATATTTCGTCGATGGTTCAAGTGTAAAACGTACTCAATCCGGCATCCAGAGTTCTGGAAGTAGCAAGAACGCAAATTTCTTGGATCGAATTGTTGCTCATGTCAAACTTCCTACGGAGACACTCTACGCACCACAATTACATATTCGAGTTTGTGATTCTACACTTGGAGGATTACGCAAAACAATACTGGCATCGTGTGTTGTTGATCTATCAAATAAGCTTCCGTGGAGTTCAACATATCGCGTCGAAATTGCGGAGGGATCTGAATCTCCATTCCGAAGTCCCAAGCATAAAACATTCCAGCAAAAAAGCAAAGAAGGATTCCCACAGGAGGAGATGCAAGAAGATGAAGAAAAAATTATGGATTATCTACTTGAGGAAGGTCAACCTGAAGCTGAGACTGATGATGGAATAGGCGTTGGAGATTTAAATCTCTCTTCTATCTTGCACGCTCACGCAGGAGTCAAAGTTATTGATGACCATGATCCAGCCCTAGTTGAACTACGTCATCGAGAAGAAGAGAGACGTTATAATGCTGGAAAATCTGCACTGTTGCTTTCGCATCGAAGTGGAGCTCAACGTCGTGGATCTGTATTAGGGTCACCGAGAAGTAGCAGTCGTGATCAAGAACATCATCGTGCACCTTATCTTCGAGGTAGAGATTGGTGGATTTCACAGTGTGGAGGTGAAGAGCTTGAAAACTTTTTTACAACACCAGCACTTGAAACTTACCATCTCACCAGACCAGTGCTTTCACGTCCTTCATTATTAAGTTTTGATCGAGTGAGAGTTCAACTTCGTGCTGGTGTTTTCAAAGGACGTATTACGGTGATAGAGCGGCGAGGTAAACAGGAATCTCGTTCACAAGAGGAAGAACGCTCAAAACAGGAATATCTGGAACTACGTCGACTGCAAGATGGACCTCAAAATGTTATTGTGCGGGTATATGTGTTACGCGGTCAAAACTTGCAAGCCAAGAATGCCAACGGATACTCCGATCCGTACCTGCGTCTCAAACTTGGAAATGTTCGCATTAATGATCGTGTGAACGCTTGTCCCAATACTCTTCAGCCAGAATTCTTTCGAATGTTTTCTCTCGAGACGACTCTACCAGGTGCATCTCAACTTGATATTGGCGTTTGGGATCGTGGGCTTGTCGCCGATGAACTGATTGGATCTACCACAATTGATCTAGAAGAACGTTGGTTCCATCGCGAATGGCAGGATATTGGACAAAATGAATCGAAACGAGGCTCGAAGCTGAAACCTATCGAGTATCGTCACTTGTATGTACCTCAAAGCCGAACAACTTCACAAGGATTTTTACAACTCTGGGTAGATATTTTAACAACTCAAGAAGCTGCTCGCATGGAACCTGTAGATATTGCTCCACCAGCTCCAAAGAATTTTGAGGTTCGTGTAGTTGTTTGGAGAGCTGAAAACGTCCAGGACCAAGAACAAAGTGAGATTAATGACTACTTTGTGAAAGCTTGGATGGAAGGTGGCGGTGATTCAGGCAGTAGTCGAGCTGAAAGCACAGACACACATTGGAGATGCTCAAATGGCAGTCCCTGTTGGAATTGGCGCTTGATTATGAAAACTGAATTTCCTCCAAAATCACCGGAGTTCGCGCGTCTACATATTCAGCTGTGGGATAAGGACATTGTCAAATGGAATGACGTATTAGGAGAAGCTCAACTGGATCTGTATAAATGGCTGCGTCGAGCTTACGAGACGAACCGCTCGGTTGCTCCATTTCTCGAACTAAAACGTCTTGCACTACAATATTCCATCCCTGGATACTACGACACTCAAAACGATGAAATTGAAGGTGCAAACGATAATTCTGGTGATGAAATGGATCCTAATGATGTACTAAGTGAAAATGAGAATGATACAAGCATCACATTTTCACCTCGAGAAGATAATGCACTGTTGGACAAGGGTCCTACGAAATCGTCAAGTAGAAAACGACCAAGGTTTAGTCGACTGAAGAAGCAAGGTGAGCCAACACTAGCTGAACGTAAAGCTCAAAAAGATGAAGCCGATGCTGAGGCGGCATTGAATGGTTTGCTTGATTTCATGGGTCTCGGTAGACTGCCCGATGATGCAGAATGGATTCCAATCTTTTTTACAGATCGAGAAGCAGCAGTGTCGATGGAAATGGGACGCATTGGCATCTCCGTACAAATTGTCCCAGAAGATGAAGCACTAGCATCTCCTGTTGGTAAGGGCCAAAATTCTCCTAATCTGAACCCGTATTTGCCTCCTCCAGTCGGACGAATGCGAGTCTCCGCCAACCCAATTGCAATGCTAAAAGTTCTCATTGGTCCTAAAATGTGCATTCGACTAACAATCATGTGCTGTTGTGTGGGGTGCATCCTGTTCATATCCGTGTTCGGAGCTACAGTTATGAGTACACTTACATATCTTCAAGCAGTTGAAGCAAGACGATCTCATATGAGAAGACCATAAGAATTTGATGAAGGCGAAGTTAAAAATCCATTCAAATTAATGTTGAGCGAAGAGACTTAGGAAATCTTTTCCTAATGAAGTACGAAGTGGAGAAGGCTGAGGCTCTTGTAGCAGGCGTGAACCCCATTCCATTCCCGAAGACGTTGGTGGAGGAGCAGGCATGGATGCATCACCTAGCGCAGTATAATCATCCAAACGTAGATCGGTCATTTCAGTTGCTGATAAAGTCATGAGATCCTCAGACGAATACAATGGAGTTTGTTCAATTGCAGTATCTGGGTCCATTGAATCGTAGTCAAGTGTCGACGGCGAATCAACAAAAAATGGATTTGTGCTTGAACGGATCCAATGTTGTTCCTGATTGTCCGTCATCGACAAAGTAGTCGTTTTTGCTTTCATCTTAGATGCTACCGCTGCACGTCTCGAAGGAAAATGAGTTTCAACGTGGTCATACTCAGGCTGATTTTGTTTGTTTACCACTTCACGACTGTGTGTTTGAGGACCTTCACTATCTTCAAGGTCGTCTTCGATCGCGATATCTGCATCAGGTGTTGGTACAGCTCGTGGACTTGGTAAAGTAATAACCGTCTCGAACAAGTGAGCATTGTCGATTTGGTCATCTTTGCCAAACCATTGCAGTTGGCTTAGATCACTTGAGATTCCGTGATCATTCCCTCGATTTCCATCGGAATCTGCTACTACCATACGGAGGAGCTGCTCTTGGTTACTAATTGATGGCCAACGGCGTGCACTTCGAGGAGTTTTGGTTGCAACTGGGAGTGAACAAGGTTTTTCAGGCGAATCGAGTGCTGGTTCAATGGTATCTGTAGTTACTTCGATTCTGAATGGGGGAGGAACACTTTCATCAACTTCTGCAAAGCCGTCGGTCTTAGGATCGTGATGGGTTTGGTTACTAGAAAAAACAATGTTTTTCTCGACCACATCTCGACGTGATGGTGCATTATGATCTGGTGTCGGACTCTGTTTACTGTTGCGTTTGGCTTTCACCATATATCTCGACGGTGGTCGATCAGGGATGATTCCATCCAGTGAAGCGGACGGCTCGGTGCATCTACGTCCACTTCGTGCACTTGATGCACTAGAAGTCAAACTTGCGTTCTTTCCAGTATTCTCAATATCAGGACCGCTAAAAGCATTTGCGTCTATGAGATGAGTTGGAAACGCATGGCTTTGACGTGAAGGAGGACGGTCTATTGGAACTGGTGTAGGTCGAGCTCGTGGCTTTTTATTTGCTCCAGCGGACAAATTTCGGTACTTGCTGCCACGAGAAGGGAGCGTAACTCTCGCAGCAGCATAATGATTGTTCATATCCGTACCCGACAACCAATCTTCTGGTCCAGGACCTGAAATGGTCTCGGGCTCAACTTCCATCTTAAATGACATTGGTTGGTATTCCGGATCGTTGTTGTTGTTACTGAGTTGGTGGTTGATAAACCCATTGACTTCTCCAAGTCGACTCGCATCAAAACGTTTACGGTTCGATGGTCGAATTGAGGATGCCGAGGAGGTTAATCCACGTCGAGCGGTTG
This sequence comes from Phytophthora megakarya, assembly GCA_002215365.1. Lineage (NCBI taxonomy): Eukaryota > Oomycota > Peronosporomycetes > Peronosporales > Peronosporaceae > Phytophthora > Phytophthora megakarya. The sequence goes on from NBNE01000466.1 coordinate 17,317, forward strand.
AACTCGCTTCTGGTCGACGATGAATTGTAGAAGATACCAGTGATGGAGCACCAGAGTTGAGTGTGGAGTGACGATGCGTCAAATGAACTGTCGTTCGTCGACCGGTTTTATCTTCTCGACTAGAAGTCGAAATACTCGATCGGTGTCTGCTAGTTTTCACTTCTCGAAAACTTTGGGCCTGTTTGGCTCGTCGACTACGATAGAGTTTCTCGCGAGGTGCTAGATGTTCCACTTGACAAACGTCTTCAGTAGAGTCTGCTTCAGGTGCCATAGTGCGATGACGTCGACTTTTCCTCTTAATCTTGGACATGCGCTCCCCAGTCAATGACATTTTCGCTGTTGAAAGACTCATAACACTTCACCGACGTGAAAGATTGAATTGTGTTGAGACTGCGTTGTGCCAGGGTGTTGGTTGCAAAGATCACTAAATCGGGCCGAGCATTGTCATTAGAATAGACGGATGGCCCAACGGTACTTTGTTTGTTATGGAACGCACACGTTATAGTTTTTGTGAAGTGGTGAATCTTATGAAGTGTGGAGATTTGCTAGGAAAGCTACGTAGCAAGCTAAAAAGTCGGTATACGAAAGAAATGGTACTGTCGTAGCTGAAGGAATACACCTTGCTCCAATATTGTTCGCCGTGATTAGCTTGGAGAGCAAATATCGGAGACTTTCGACTGATATCTTCGCTTTCGAAAGTACAAACTCCTTTTGCCTATGTAGCCAGCCATGTATTAGTCAACCAAGTGAGGATAAGTAGGATTTTAATACACACCTTAGTTTGGAGAGAGCCTTCGTTAAACCCAGCAGAGTCATTCTTTGTGGGGTCCGTGCGTCAGCATCTGTATAAATTTCGTACGCTTCTTGTGCATCAACGACTTGATCACCTAGTAAATCAATTAACGCTATCACTTTGTCAATGGGAAGAACTGAGCTTGTTGAACCGCCGACATCCTTCAACACCACATACTTAGTACATTTTATTAATTTGGTCTAAAATCAATCGCATTCTTAATTCGCGTACCTCTTGTCCATCGCGTAGAAACTCATCGTTTGTTTCCTCATTTGTGACACCATTCGCTCTCTGGTATGATCCGGACAAAACTTTTCCGAGGGGTTTTATACCTGTAACATATTCTCAGGGTAAATTTTACAGACCATACACCGTCTATCAACACAACGAACCTGGATACACACGCTTGCATCTTACGCTAATGATTTCCCCTCCAGTAATGTGCTGTGTCTGTTTGCTGATTAATCCGTCAGTGATCACGAGATGTTTGAAGTTATGCTACAACCTTACCTGAACTTTTTGGATAGAAAGCTTGCAACGACCGGCTCACAGCTCAAGTGCACTTCGTTTCGAATACGACGTTCACTGTTGTTCCCGGCACTCGAAACTTTTGTACGGTAACGACGGGAGAATATATCACCAACCTCGCAGACAGCATTTTCGGGAACATTCTTGAGCTGCTGTATCAATTGGACCACATCTCGAGGTTCGACTTCCTGTGAACTAATCCATTCCAACGCGATTGTCACCATGGTTGATTGTTCCTTTAAATGAATTGGAATGTCTGAAATGGCGTGCTGTACTGTAGATTATTTTGGAGAGAGGTAGGTAGCATCAACGGCATTGTATATTTTCGGGTGTTGAACTTATTGCAATGCCTTACTCAAGTCCATTCCATCTCGACATTCGCGAAGTTACAATGCGAAAAAGCGTTCTCAAGCTGCGCAAAAGCCTCCTTGTAATATTTCTTTGCAGTATCGACACGCATTGGATTCATCACTGGAGACGCAGGTTCTCCTGGTGTAAATCCATGTTCATTTAGTGGTTGAGGTGCCACAACGGGGATGACTGTAGCCGTTATTTGTGGCGTGCCAAGTTGTTTCCCACATGAGTTGTAAATTTGGATAATTTTCCCTTCGACAGCAATGCTGGCCCTGCCATCTTTTGAAGGAGTTCCTGGTTTTCCTGGTTCACCATTGCTTCCCGAACTACCATACCATTTCAGAGTGACTTTACCGGATTCAAACACATACAATAATCCACCAACTCCCCCATACCCACCATTTCCCCTACGACCTGGAGGAGTTCCGGCAGATCCCTTCACGCTTTCTCGAGAAAGATGAAGTTCTGTCCTCGTGCTTCTTCCGAAACTGCGAATCAGTGACCCACCGATAATCGCCACTACCGCTCCAACAGCAGGACCAACTTCAGGAATAACACTAGCAGCAATTACTGCCCCTCCAAATGCAGCGCAGGCGATATCACTGCTCGTGGGAGGTATTTCTTGCACTGGTTGTCTTTTGAGCTTGATTTCACTTGACAGCACCTTATTCGCAGACTCCCACTTCTGCAAAGTCGATAATCGTTTGCTTATTTCCTCAGCAGCGTCCTTAAATTGTTTAATATCATACTTAGCGTCAATTCCATCGTCTCCTCTCCCTCCATTTTGTCCAACACCGCCCTGTTGACCAGTTGACTTCAAGAGCTTGTGGATGTCCTCTCCATTTCCAAGCTTTTGGCAAGCCAAAACAAAGTTTCCACCGTATCGACCCGGTGTGCCATGGGTGCCATTTTTGCCAGGTCTTGCGCGGGATGGCACATGAGGTGGTGCATGTCCTTCAGCAGATAGATCCATAGCACACATGTGAACTATTGGGCCCACAACAATCACATTGGCCCAAATTCGTAGTGGAATGTCGAGCATGACTTTCGAGAATCCTACCAAAACAATCGTCGGAATTATGTTGTTCGGAAGGGAGCGCTCCATTCTCACAAAGTCCTTGATGTCCGCAATATCTGCACGCGACAGGTGCAAGTGCCAAGCACAAAGTACAAGCGTCTTCGTATCCCTGTTCTTTTCAACCCGGTGATAACACGAAATACTTTGATTGAGCTTGACCAACCTATTTTCTGTTTTCTTCAATTCCGCTCGGCATTCTTCATTGACCCATTCTTCTTTACAGAGGGTAAATGGGTATCCAGTCCACTTTTTCATCATCTTTAAGCGCCTAATCGTTTTTTTGACGGGCTCCAGGTCACGAATGCGGCACAATCCAGGTAGCATTTGCTGCAGGAGTCGAATCAGATCCTCAAAAGTGATAACTTGCTGCCTCGACAAAGCTTCAAGGAGTGCTGTTATCTCATCCACCGTTCGATGAAAGCTAGCGTAGGCATACAACCGAAGAAATGCTGTTGACACCACATCACGAGCATTTTCAATACTCCGATCAATGAATCGCTGAAGTAAAAGTTGTGCTGTTTCAGGGGTAGATCCGAGCAAAATGTCTGCGGGTGTTACAGAAGCACTAAGTTTGTCCAACATCCGGTGTTGGATATCCTTGTACTTTGCAGAATAATCTAGGCCTTCTTCGTCCGACTTGGTAGGTTTATATAACGCAAAAGCTGGAATTCCTCTCTTGTCAGAATCAATTCCATCCATGACTTGGGTACTCTCAGACTCAAAATCAGCATCGCATTTAGTATACACCAGAATCGCTTTGGAGTCACCAGCATTAAATCGATTGACAAGTTCCGCTAATGCGACAGATTGCGACAAGCAATTTTCCGTCAGCAAACAAAAACGAAACCACGGTGCTCTTGCCTACTCCAGTAGTTCCAACCACAACAATGGAGCTACAAGTCGGATCATAGTCCATTGTCTCCAGATAATTGTGCACTTCCTCTGTCAATTCCAACCCCCTGTCGATGTCCGAATCCGAAACGTCTTCCAGGTCGAGTGTCTGTGTCATAGCAGTAATATCATGTTCCAGTTCTTCGCGTGTCTTGCGGCTTCTTCCAACCATGCTGTCAAATCGATTCGACGGATACTGGAGAAAGTTGGAGAATGCGAGAGCCCAGTGTCATTAATCTTGTCCATCAATCGATGTCACGCTGGTCGATATCTATTCGTCACGACCTAGTCACCAACCATCGTCGTCGTATTCTTCAACATACTCGAGAGCCTCGTCGTAATCCAGAAATTTCTTCATGCGAAACCCAGAGTAGCCATGAACTTGGTCTCTCGCCTTCTGCCAGTCCTCATATACTCCAGTCGAACGGCCGACCGCCACTGCATAGTACCATGTTTCTGTTTCTTCGTAAGATGATTCGTCGCTTTCCCACCCGTCATCGCTAGAATATAATTGATTGCAGTCAATATACTCCTCAGCTTCATCATAGTCCTGAAACTTCTTCATGCGGGATCCTGAATAGCCATGAACTTGTTTTAGTGCGTCTTCGTGATCCGCGTAAATACCTGGCGAACGCCCCACCGCTACTGCGTAATACCACGTATCGTGGTATTGATCAGGGTCACCCCGATCAATCTGATCTAGTCTATCGCGCACGTTTTTAAAAAGCGTGGCCCACGTTAGTGATGATTCACCGTCACTCTTCTCTTCCTCTTCGCTGAAATACACTTCGTTGATGTTAATATATTCGAGCGCCTCATTAAAGTCGAGAAACTTTTTCATTCGACCCCCTGAGTAGCCGGAAACTTGATTTATCGCTTCTTGATGGCTGTGGAAGACACCAGTACAACGACCAACTGCCACTGCGTAGTACCATCGCTCTTCTGGTTCTTCACTTTTATCTTCCTCTTGGTTGCTGTAGTTTGTTCGATTTTGCTGAATAAACGAATGTGCTTCATCAAGATCACGGAATTTCTTCATAAGAGATCCTGAAAATCCATTCACTTGGCTCTTGGCCACCTCCCAATCTGTGTAAACACCCGGAAACCTTCCAACTGCCACTGCGTAGTACCATAGTTCCTCTGGTTCTTCACGTTTCTCTTCCTCTTGGTCGTAATTTGTCCGATTTTGCTGAATAAACGAATGTGCTTCATCAAGATCACGGAATTT
>NBNE01000467.1:0-22169 GCA_002215365.1 Phytophthora megakarya
GTTTAAAATATTTAAATGTTTTAAACCTAAAACTTTGGGATACAGTTGTATCTTGAAGCGACGTACAAACGATGGACAAACTTGTGCAGTTGCAAGCAGCACTGCGAGCTATCGAGACTGGTCAGCGTCTCGAATCTGTTGATGGGGTACTTGTTCAACAGGTTTTATTGCAACGCCGGCCACAGATCCAGAAGCCGATACAGGAACCAGATCCGAAAGAACTGTACCGAGAGCTACTGGCACTTCGAAAAGCTAAAACTACTTCAGATACAGAGCAGGAAAATGCTAAGCATATTGGCGATAAGAAGAATGTTGCAAAGCCACTACAGAACTTGTCACCTAAGAAATCGACTGTCCCTCGAAATGTGTCGGTTGTCGACAAACGACTGGAGTCTGTTTCTTTGTCACCTAAACGGATCAACAACAATGATACAATTAATGCTGATCAACTAGATACGATGGAGACCATTAACACAATGCACACAGCATTAATTGCTCGTGAGAAGGAGTTTCGTCGTTCTGAAAAAGCTGTGGCACGGGCTGACGCAGAGTTGCGGGAGGAATTAATTCGTGCTGAAAAGATTTTACCATCCAAATTTCTCTTTGAACGGAATCTCGCGAGTGACCGAGCGCTGGAAGCTGCGCGTAATGTACTTATTCGCTTTCAACATCGTTTCTACAAGCTTTACTTTGGTCTCTGGTGGAGAATCACACTTGAATTACGTTTGCAAGCTCAACGTCGAGCGGTAGCAACAATTATTCGCATTTATCGAGGGCATCAATGTCGACGAGAAGCACGACGTCTTCGAAAGGAACTTGCTGCTATGCAAGCTCAGAAACACCAGCTTTTAATTTTTCGTATCAAGTATCGGTCGAGTCAGGCTGTAAAACTTCAGATGGTATGGCGTCGTTATCTTCGAAGACGAGCTATCAAGCACCGCCAAGCGCGACAAACTGCTGCTATTTGGCTTCAACGAGCATTTCGTACACGTCAGTGGCGAAGTCAATCGTTGATGACAACACTCGCCAACACCCGGAAGGTCTTCGCGGCAGTGAATTTCCAGAAACTGTATCGAGGACACCGTGCGCGTCGTCAACTAGCAGACGAAGTCAATCTTTAGTGACAACACTTGCCAACACCCGGAAGGTCTTCGCGGCAGTGATTTTCCAGAAACTGTATCGAGGACACCGTGCGCGTCGTCAACTAGCAGAATCTCGACAACGACAACGGCAGGAAGAACGGGTACGACTTGCGCTATTACGCGGCATGTCGAAACAAGCACGTGCAGTGTGGACGATTGAAAGGCGTGGAGCAGGATTTCTCATCGCCCATCGAGCAATATTTCCGTATGCTATGCGATTAAGGTGGCACCGTGTGTATGACCAGCTACGTCGACAACGTGCAGCAAAGTGCATTTCACGAGCCGTTTGTAATTGGTTCGGTGTGGAAGCGAGACGTGAGGCAGCTCGAGTAAATCAAATTAACGAGTGGCTTGCATTAGTGCAACGCGAACATGATCGATCTAGAAAATGTGCAGTTCTCATTCAAAAACATTTACGACGCTGGGTACAGCAACGAAAGTTCCTCATGGCCGAGGCTAAACGCAAGAAATTAGCTAGACGGACGCGACTTGCGGACAAAGCTTCTCGAATGAAAATAAAACCCAGAGCTTCTGGATGGCTTAGCACTCCTGTTGTAAGCAGAAATTCTCGTGTTGCACCCAGTAACGTCGCAAGTCCTCAACGTGCTCGAGTAATTTCAATATTGAAGTCCACCCAGGTGAAGGACGACATCTCAAAAGCTGTTCAAAAGAGTGAGGCTGCAGCATCGATCATAATTCAATGTTGCTATCGTCGCTATTGTTCAAGAAAACGAATACAGTTGAAAACTTGGAGGAACGAGGCCTATAAAGTAGAAATTCGCGTACTTCTGAGACGTAAAGCAGCCACAACGATCCAGCGTCGTGTACGAGGCATTTACGGTCGAAAATTGGCTCGTCAACGTCGTGCTGAGCGTCTTCTACTTCGGTTTATTCTCCGATGTAAATGGAGGCGTATTCAAAAGCGTCAACGTGCTGCACGTAAAATTGTTCGATGGTTCAAACATAAAAGAACACAACGACTTGCAAAGCTTTGGCACGTTGAAAAGCTGAAGCGAGAAGCTGCTTCTGTTCGGTTGCAGCGGTGGTATCGTCTTCGCTGCTTGTTGCAGTCACGACTGAGGAGAATTATACAGATTGTTCGGAGGCGTGATGAAACATTTGTGTTCTGTGATCAAAGTCTCCAACTTTGCAGACAACACATGGGCGATGAATTCATAGCGCAGTCATTTGGTTTCAGTCTCGAGGATGCTTTACGTCCGCTTTTATCTGAAGTGAAAACAGCACGATCTCCAACAAAATCCAAAGTATCTCCAACAAAACAAAAGGTGGTGAGTAGTAGCAAACACTCCTCTGCTGTCGTGAAGTTTCCTATTCTCCAAATGATGTTCCTGATCGCTAGTGGCTGGAAGATGCCTTTTGTATGGCGTGAGCTGGATGGCAAAACTATTTTCCAGAGTAAGCTTGACCGCACGAAAGCTGTCACATTTTTCCGATCACTCAATAAACGCGGAAAACCAGTAGTTCATCAACTTCGACAAGCTCCTGTGATCGAAACAGTGTCCACCGCATCATCACCGACTCGGAAAACCCCAAAACTTGCAGTCAAAGGAGCAAAAGGTACAGAAACCTTCTCGTCAGTGGATGTTGATGTGGCAGTAGCTAGAGCTACGGCGGGAGCTAAAGGAGCACTTGATTTTGCAGCATTTGTTCGGGTTCTTGGACTGTTAGGCGAATCTTCACTAGCGCAACATTCGCCGGACGCATATTGGGGTCGTTTCGATGGCGCTGAAGCCCGCGTACTGGCATTATTGTGGCATTCTGTGCTTCTTCATTCTACAATGCAGCCTCTGGCACTCCAATTTGAAGCTTTTATCGTTGAAGAGCTATCTCGTCATGCTTCGTGTCTTCAAAGGTTGTTCAAACGCAGACACAACAAATTGCAAGGGGCAGCAATGCTTGTTGAAATGAAGCGAAACCTACGGAACCAGGAATTATCTCGTTCTGCCGTAGTATTGCAAACGCATACGCGAAAACTACTAGCACGTCGTGCACTACGACGCCGCATGCAGGAGACGTATGAAAAATTTCTAGATCCAACCTGGGGTTTGCCGTACTGGATGAATCCACGGACAGAGTACTCGACTTGGCAGAAACCACGCATCTTAGGACCTGAAGATGTTCGATCTGAGCCTGTGCCATTTCCACCTCCAGAACGTACACTGAAAGCAACCTGCAATGGTAAAAAGAATTGTGATCGCTGTGCTGAGTGGGTGTGTTACGACTGCGACGAATCCTTTTGTCTTCAGTGCTTCGGAGAGTACCACAAATCCAAGTCCATCCCCAAAAATGATGCTACATCCAATGATGACAACCGTGAGTCTGCGCGCAGCATTGAAAAACGAGGTGACACCGAGAAGAATACCGATGAGGACTCGCCAATCAAGCAAGAACACGAGCTCGAGCGCCTTTTACTTTGTGGATTGTGTAAGTTCCAGCTTGCGTCACGACGTTGTTTTGATTGCATCCCAAAGCTTGAGACTACAGCAAAACTGAAAGCTCCACCTCATGAAAAACTCTCGGCAAAGTCGGGGAAGCCAAGGACCAAAGAATCTGCTGAAAATATCGATATCACCGAAAACTCACGAATTAACAGTGAGTCGCTGTTTTGCGATGTATGCTTCGGATTCTTGCATCGTCGAGGCGGACTAAAATCCCATCGGACTGAGCCTCTGTTGGAACTCTGTAAATCCTGCTTTTCTGATGCCGAAGATGATAAACCTGCACTTTCACAGCAACAACCACGCTCAGGTTTTAGCATACCTGGCATTGGTGATGCTGTTCAGTGGGAATGTAAAGCGTGTGATGACCCACCTGTCCGAATTTGCGGACATTGTGCACTTCATTCGCATCCAAAAGAAAGTTGCGGTGAGTTAAATCCAGTGCCACTACAAACGTTGGGTAGACGACAACGAGCTAAGCGCCTACGGGAAGAGAAAGAAACTCGAGATCGCGCAGATTTGGATAAATTTCGCGCTCGAAATTTACGAGCTCGTCAAGAGCGGTGTGCCCGTAAAATTCAAGCTTTCTGGCGTGCCCAATTTCCTATTCACCAGGCTAGACGTGTGATTGCTGTTCGACGCAAAGAAAAAAGTGAGCAATGGCTGCGGCATCAAGAAGATGCTCGTTTATCAAAACGAATTGCGTACAGGGCGAAAAATGCATTGGGAATTGCACCGCCACTAGATACTGACTCGCCCGTCGAACGACGACTTCGTAGTTTAAACGCACTGGCACGTCGACAATTATCCATTCGAGCCCGATTTTTCGGACTGCTCGTCGACGAATACGTGACTGTGGGAATTCCGTTGCCTGGCCTTGGTCTACTTCATCCTGGATCGAACGAGATTTGGACTAGTGAAGATCTTCGAGGTTGGATCCACAAGCGACAAACAATTCGGTTTAAGAAATTATCCTCACAAGAATCGCAGCCAACCGAGCGAGCTTTGTGTGCGTGGCGACAGCTTGAGCGCTGGGGAAAAACAGACGTGGATTCTTCTACCCCGGAAAATCGTAAAAAGGGATTTGAATTCGAGACTCAACCAGTGTCATCTCCACAACACGAAGGCACGGATTTAATATGGATAGCGGATATTCATCCGAAACAGGCAATCACCGAAAGTATTGTGCATTTAGCATTGCCATACAACCCACCATTTCCCACGAAAACACGCCGAAGAGGAGAAGAAGTGGTGGAGGATGTTCCTGTGGCAATGTTTCTTGTCGAGATTTTACTAGATCCAAAGCGAACTGTGTGGATCAATCATTCACTGTACGTTCTGTTTGTTCTGCTTGTTCTGCTTAGAAGCTAATTGATTCGTTGCTAACTTGTTGTATTATTTTGCAGTGCTGAACGCTTCTGGGAGTGGAAGCGTTTGAAGGCGGTGGGACGAGGTGAGCGAGCAGTGCAGCGTCGACAAGCGGTGGTCGATATGAAACAACAGCAGGAACGAGAAGAAAAACGGCAACAGGAAGATGAAATCAAACGTCGACGAACGAAGATCTTTTTGAAACAACGGCAGGACCACGAAGACAAACGAAAACAACAAGAGCTCAAACGCCAAGAAGAAATCAACAATAATGGCGACACAGAAATCCCCGCTGCAGTTGACCCGTATTCAACTGAATATCAATGGCCTGCAGAAACCTCGACATGGGCGACGAATCAAACTACCACCGATCCATATTACGACTACACCTACTACCCTTCTGCCAGCACGACAGACACCACTGCCTGGACTGGTTACGACGGATATTCAACGGAATATCCCACCAGTTACGACAATCAGTACGATCCAACTACAATGACATCTTCGTTTGGGTTGGACGGAGGGCAAACTGGTCTCGTTGATAGTGGAAACTACTACACAAGTGGCGACTACGCTGATGGTAACAATGAATCGGGTGCAACCAATTGGTACGGGACCGAGTACAATGCTTACACAGCCGACTACAACGCAGCACCTACGGACTACAACGTCAACGTCAACGGCATCGACAACAATGGTTGGGACTCGTACGCAGAGCCGCAAGCAACGATTGACCCCAACGCAACTTACTATTCAGATGAATACGCCAACTACAACACTCCAACGGCATCGACAACAATGGTTGGGACTCGTATGCAGAGCCGCAAGCAACGATCGACCCCAACGCAACTTACTATTCAGATGAATACGCCAACTACAACACTGCCGATCAATGGCAACAAGACGCCGTTGCAGCTGATAGCTATCCCAGTGTTGCGAGTAGTTCCTACGACGGCTACAACATCGATGTCCCTGTCAATGGCGAATATCCATACAACCCCAGTGAAAACAACGACCAGACTCCTTCTACCGATGCGCAATGGGAGGAAGTGTTCGATCCATCCACGCAGCAAACGTACTACATCAATCGCCTCACGAACGAGACTGCATGGGAGATCCCGTCACAACCAAGTTGAAGTGCACATGGCTACAGTCACTATCGGTCACTAATTCAACTATCCAGGTGCACCACACCACGTCACTAAAGTACAGCGGCCAACCAATTCCAGCCATTTCAACATCACCCGATGGCCCGCAAGAGCAGTGGAGCGCGCAAAGGCCGCGCCGTGAGCGCGTTGGTGCGCGCCGAGGACGCGGCCGAGGAGGAGATTCTGGAGACGCCGGCGCTGAGCTCGGCGGCTGCTGACGCCAGCGACGTGGACAGCGAGGACAACGACGAGGACGAAGAAGCCGAAGCGGAGATCGAGCGACGGCTCGTGGCCGAAGCCCAAGCCGAAGCCGACGCGTCCAAGCGCGAGAGCAAGGGCGTGTACAACACGGAGGCGCTACTGGCGCTGGTGCAAGAATGGGACAGCAAGCCGCTGCCGTGGGTGGAGACGCTGGACACGTGCAGCGCGTCACTGGAGCTCGAGAGCGTCCACGACGACCTGAAGCGCGAAGTGGCCTTCTACAACAACACTCTGGCCATGGTGCGCCTGGCCAAGGACCGTCTCAAGAAGGAGAACGTGGCGTACAAGCGGCCGGACGACTACTTCGCCGAGATGCTCAAGAGCGACGCGCACATGGCCAAGGTCAAGGACAAACTCATCTACGAGCAGAAGAAGATCACAGCCGTGGAGGAGCGCAAGAAGTCGCAGGCCCATCGCAAGGTGGCCAAGGAGATTCAGGCCGAGAAGATCAAGGAGCGCAACCAGCAGAAGAAGGACACGCTCGAGGCTGTGAAGCAGTGGAAGAAGCGCAAAGGCAACGACAAACGAGCGCTCAACGACGACGACGATGGAGAATTGGACTCGATTGTCGCTGGCAAACGGAAACACGCAGGAGCTGATCGCGATGGAGCCAAGAAACCGCGTGTGAATAAGGCACGCGAGGCTAAGAACGCAAAGTTCGGCTTTGGCGGCAAACGCCGGCATGCCAAGAGCAACACGAAGGAGAGCACCAACGACATGTCCGGCTTCCCAGGTGCGCGCAAGGCCAAGATGAAGAGTCAGGCGGCACCCAAGGGCGCCAAACGTGCAGGCAAAGCTCAGCGTGCGAACCAACGCAACAAGAGTCGGCGGTAAATGGCTTGATTGGCGGTCGTGAGCGACCGAAACGTATTGGCTTGTCAAAGCAGTAGAGATTTTCAAGTGCGTTCGGTTGGCTCTGCGCCGCTTCTAGATGATAAAGAGCTCCATATTTTTCGTTCCTCTGCTGTCTTTTGCTTTGCTACTGAGGCTGTTGAACACTGCAACTACAGGTGTCACTGACGTAGATTACTTAGCCACTGGGATACTATCGATGGACATCCTCACCTGACTCCACTCGCTTAATACGGGATGTTGTTCTGCTGCATGAATGCCAGCAGCATTTGTCGCTCTTGCGGCTGCAACATTTCCAGCTTCTGCGGGGTCATGTCACGCGCGAGTTCGGCGATGTCATCGAACTGACCAGGTGCACCATCATTGGGCTTGGCACGCTTGGACGGATCATTCTCTCCAGGTGTCGGCATGAGTCCTGGCTCAGCGTGCGGCCTCTTCGCCAAGCGTGGATCTCGTACTGCACGCCGAGGGTCCCGATTGGCATGAGCCAAATTACTGCTGGGAGCACCGCTAAACTGAGGTGGGCCGGTTGGAGTAGGCATCAAACCTGGCTGCGGCTGAGCATGCATGGGGCTCGTTGACGGGATACCAACGCCTGGTCGACTAGCAGCATTTACTCCCTGTGTAGCCAGAGGTCCCGGTCGTGCACTCCAACGTGTACCACCAGTCTTGGTCGGCGCTGGAGCAGGAGGATGAGGATTCATCATCGTTGGCTGGACACCAGGGGGAGCCATGCCCAATATGCCAGGCCCAGGTCCCATGAGTCCGCCCATCGGTGGACGTGGTGGTGGCGCCATCATTCTTGCAGCCATCGGCGGAGCTTGATGCATCATGGGAGGAGGCGCCAACAACACCGGTTGCGCCTCTGAAGGAGACGGAATGGGGATCTGAAGAGTCTTAAAGCTCTGCACAATTGCGTGTGTAAGCGCCGGGTTCGCCATTAAGATACTCTTGGTCACGTCTGGCTTCTGCCTTGCGTGTTCCTTGAGTTGCAACAGCATGTCGTACAGCTTGACTGGTCCCAGTCGAGCAATAGCCGACTCAATGGAATGGATCGCCATCTCACCCGTCACCATCGTAGGAGGTCCACTATCAGCTCCGTTCCTGAAGTTGCCTCCACTGGCACCTACTCGATTGTTGTTGCTTCCATTGTCGTGGCGTTTCCTGTCTGCTCCTGCCGACTTGTCTCCACCGTCTGCAAAATCCACGCGAAGGTTGCGGCCGTTGATCTCGTAGCCATTGAGGTTGCGCATGGCACTCAGCGCCGTCGCTCCGTCCGCATATTCACAGAATCCGTAGCCTTTGGGTTTGGTCCACGCGAAGGTTGCGGCCGTTGATTTCGTAGCCATTGAGGTTGCGCATGGCACTCAGTGCCGTCGCTCCGTCCGCATATTCACAGAATCCGTAGCCTTTGGGTTTGCCAGTCTCTCGGTCCGTCACGAGGCTGCCAAGCATAAAACAAAACACAAGGTTGTAAGCCGTTAATTGCGTTTTTAGACATTTTAAGGCTTTAGAAGACTCTCACGCACCGGAAATTCATGACCGAACCGGCCTCAGAGAAGATTTCCTTGAGCATATCCTCCGTCACATCGTACGGGATGTTTCCGACTGAAAAATTTGAATTATCACACGAAAAAATGGATAACACGGGGAAAATAGCGTTAGAGACGATGTGAGAGGCTCTGAGAGTTGATAAAAGCTGCAACATATAGCTAAGACGCAGATACAGAAGATGGTGCAGGTTGCATGCAGATTGAAGACGTACCGAAGACGCTACGCTCCTTGGCGGAGCTCGCTCGCGACTTATTGCTCATGGCACGAGGTTTTGAGGCACTGGAGGGATCAGACGCTCTTAAAGTCAAAACAGGTACTAAATTGGATTACAGTATAGTGGCATATTTGTGGTTGACATTAAAAGTAACTATCATTTTGAGACTTTGATGTTGATGTAAATATTGAGATCTAGCATCAATAAGCTTGCTTTCAGTATTTCCCAAGTTGAAGTGACATAATTGAAAAGTTGTCTGCACTTCTGAGCAGACCGTGTGCCAATATCAATGGACTTTTGGTAATATGTCGCCATGATGCTGGCAAACACGACAAAGCGTTGTTCGCTGTTCACCTCCTCTACGAGATTCGGAGTCTTGGACAGCAAATGGCAGAAGTACCACCAAGGCAAAGTGCAATTTGCACTGCAATCCGCAGACCGTGTGCGCTATGCTTACCAACCGGATGTGCTAAGTGTTCCCTCCTTTCTAGGTTTCCCTGCATGCACATCCGGTGCGTGCTTCCGTTACATGTCTGCGGTGCCTCTTTTGCTGTCGCGACTCTAATTCCCTCCCTGATTTCGTTGTCTCGAAAGAAAACTGCAAACTAATCACTGATGGACCAAGTTCGTGGTTTAGTTCACGTAGAGTATGCTACGCGAGGTTCTTGCCGCGCACATCTTGCCACATTAGGGATTGTACCATCGCGTTGTTCACTCCTTCCTGTTAAGACTAAACACTGAGCTGTCTGTGAGCGGCAAGAGGTCACGCCACTGGTACATGTATCTCCGACTTTATCGATCTCTTAGCTTTGATATTCGATAGCCTCGCTGTGAGGCTTGCACCGTCCGACTTGTGTCTTTCGATGCACATGCAGGTCAGACGAGTCGAAAGCATTGTTCATCCCTGCGGGCATTGAGCGAAATGTAAGCAGCACGAGCATGTACAGGTCTCACCTCTTCATGAGTTTCTCTACCGTTCAGGTGGATCTGTTCATTTATGGCTCTTACTCTCAGCGAAGCTCTCTACTTATGAACAGCTCACAGATACACGAAGATATGTGATTACCAGAGCGCATTATGTTTTGGATTTTGCCAATTGGTATGAGATATGACTTTGCCGGATCGACAGCAGTATTTTTCGACGTGACGTTAAGCTTAGGAGTGCAGTCATAGTTTTAGCTGTTGCTGTTTTTAGCGTCGTTGTGTCGCCGCGATGACGGCTTCAACCCTTGAGTCGAGAGCCTCGCTTGATGAACGACCATACCGCTGGTCTAGCGACGTGAAAATGACCCTAGTTCACGGTGTAATGTCGTGCAAGATGTCAGGCCATGGTTAACCACCCTTGCGACAGATACTTTCGTCTTTTGTTATTCTACAGGCGAATCCAGGTACCTGGATTCCAATTCGCTCGTGGTCGACCGATCGATGGGACGGAATTTGAACTTGCGAAATACGCTGTGAGTAACTCGACCAGGTAGTTTGAAGTGTTTACCTCCACGCAGCGTGCACGTTAGTTCACGTTCCTCACTGTAGCGGTGAGGCTGGCGCTGCATTCGATATTGTAAGCGGTAACTGCAGGAAAGTCCCAGCATGATACTTCATGTACACCAATCCAGGTTTTTCGGTGCGACAGGAAATGCATGTACACGGGACTCCACCTCATGGATAGTCTCGGGTTCCGGAATGGAGTGCAGCAAGCAAAAAACTATGGAAAGCAAAGTAGAGGTCTGTTTTCCAGGTGCATTTCGGTCGTCGGCGATGGCTCGACATTGACATGTGAGCAGATCGTATGACGTATCATTGCAACGCCTCGATTCAGTAGCCAGTTCACCTTACCACTTAATGTTGCGACCTTTCGTTTTTCTACCAGACATCTATATAAATATGCCTCTAAAATATGATACACGGCAATCGCCTATAATATCACATGTACTTTCAGAGGTGCGTGCTGAACTCTTGCACATCTCCATTGTCAATTCGTGCGGTTTGATTGGTGTCTGCAACTTGTCCTGGGTCTCTGCAGGCGTGACTTCATCCTTGAATTCGTTGTTCTACGTGGCCTTTTTGCAGTTGGTCCGCCGTCCGGGCTTTCCACGCCTCAAAAAAGCTCCGTGTCACTCTTGAACGCTCGCTCTCTCGGTCTCTCTTTGGACGGGCGGGTCCTCGGCTCATTCCAAGACTGCCACGTTCGCGTGCAACCGAGTTGTGTCGAGCCTTCGTACAAAGTGGCGCCTCACGTGCATTTTAGCAGCAACAGCGCCATGTCGCTCGCGTGGCTCCGGAATCACGCGCGCAACCGCGATCGCGGTACAACCAGGACACGTTCCAACAGCCAACGCCTCGCAGCTCAGCGTGCGCACCGCCAATTCGCCGGTGCCGAGGCGTATGCTCCTCGTGTCACCTATGACAACTCGTTCGTCGTGGATAGCAGCGTGACGTCCCTAGATGCCACTTGGACCACCGACGATCAGTACAAGCGCCAATATCTCCGTCTCGGATGGGAGGTGGCTCCAATCCGCAAGGACGGCAACTGCCTCTTTCGATCCCTGAGCGACCAGCTCTACGGACACGAACGTCGCCACTTGGAGCTGCGTCGTCGCCTAGTAGACTTTATTAATCTCGAACGTGTTCATTTCGAACCGTTTGTAGCTGGTGAAGGCGTTGAGGAGTACTGCGCACGGCTTCGAGAAGCAGGTGCGTGGGGCGGTCATCCGGAGCTGATAGCAGCTTCCAGACTGCTAGGTGTCACCATTTTAGTGCACACGGGTCCTGTCAAGCGTCTACGCATCGACACTGACAAGTTCGCACATACCAAAGAAGGCAAGGGCATGACGATCAACCTGTTGCTCAAGCACGACCACTACAGCAGTCTGCGTAAGAGAGAAACACCACTTCATCAGCAACATGGGTGCTCTGACATGTGTCTGTGTCGGCGTATTGTCACTCCATCTCGAGCTTCACTCGACTCCCGTGCATCTCTAGGTGCTCGTCCTTCAGAAATTGGCGCGAGCTTTGTTGGTCGTGGTTCCGATTTGAGCAGACGCAGTTCACTAGGAGCTCGACCTGCTGACATAAGCTTGACCACGGAACAGCGTCGACTGAAAGGTGCCTATGGTCGCAAACCTGTGCCTGGTGTCGAGAGCAGTGACGACAAGAGCCCCGCGACCAAGAAGCAGCACAAGGTTTTCATCAAGCCGAAATCACGAGCATCTCCTCCCCAGAAGCCCAAAACGCCGGCACCATCGAAACCCAAGACTCCAGCTCCTGCCAGACCAAAATCTGCTGCACCGGCCCCACCAAAGTCTCCGGTATCTGCGGCATCACCCCGTCAGCCTCGATCCCCCGTGTCGGCCCCACCAAAGAGTCCTGGTGTGGTGCTGTTCCAGCCAGAGTCGTTGAAGCCTGTGGTGAAGCCGAAGGCCCCATTGGTAGTGTTGTTCGAGCCTGAACAAACTCCTGCACCCAAGCCGACTTCATCCCCAGTGTCCAAGAAGACGACTGTAAACACAGCGACGCCCGTGAAGCCGACGTCGGCGGTGGTTCTCGATGTTGAAGTGGAATCTCCCGAGTCCATCGAGGAAGCGCCTCAACGCAGTGTCCACAAGCCACGCCGCGCCGTCTTCAACGGCGGCAGACGTCGTCGTTCCAGTGCTGCTGCGCTTTCCTTGATGCAGGAGGTTTCGGCCAGCTTGAATGGTGAGGTTACGATCAAGCCTGTGGCTGTTGTTAAGCCCGTGGTGAAAGTCGTCAAGCCCGTTAATGTCATCAAGCCGGTAGTGAAGACAGTGAAGCCCGTGAATATGGCCAAGCCCGTAGTGAAGACGGTGGAGCCCGTGACTGCAGCCAAGCCGAACCTGCCGGCACCGCGGTCCATGGAGATCAAGAAGTCGAGTAAGAAGGTTTTCCGCCAGGGTCGTCCCGTGAGTGCGTGCTGAGTTGTAGCAGCCGTGCCGCTTGTTGAACGAAAGCTTGCGGCTTGTAAGATATAGATGCATACCCCTCGACCGAGAGACATCGTTTGTCTCCATCTTGTCTTCGATCGAAGAGGATGAGAATGCCATATAATGTCAAACAAAATAATGACAGCGCTTGAAACGCCCAGCGTCCTTCAATTCCTTGTAGTCGCTTAAACAGCTCTCGCAATGAGCGATCAACGTCCTGAGACTGATGCGGACGATGCCGTGAGTAGACTTCTGAACACTAACACGACGCTAGGAATCATCGCGGGCTTAACGTTAGCAGCAGCTAACGAGCATGTAGACGAAAGTGATATCCCTGAAATTCCAATGGCTGAGCCTGCTATCCGATCTCGACGGAGAAGTGTGGTCGGCCTTGTCGGAGCTGGTTCCAATGTGTTTGCAGCTTCCAGTCCAGCCAAGAAGCTTCCGGGGACGCACCCTGCAGTGTTTTCAGTCCAAGCTCCACGAGAAACCATCCAACGACTGCAGAACCAAAACAAGCTGCTCAAGCAAGAATTGTCCATCGAAGCGAGAGCTGCTCGTGAACTACTCGGTCAAGAAAAACGGAGTCGCGTTGAGCAACTTCGATCTACTCTTGCTACATTTGCACGAAAACTTGCCAAGACTCAACGACATTTGGAGCGAAGCGAGCAGATTATGCTTCACAAAACACAAGAGTTAGCAGCGTTACGCCTTGCGTTGCAGCCCATACCTGCTCATGAAGCTCTAGCAGCAATTTCAAATGAAGGCGAAGCTGGGACGCCTGGAAAACCTTTGGCAGCGGCAGCTGCTGCTGCTGCAGCGTCAGGAAGACTTCGCATGGCGGAAAATCGACTCGAACTTGCTCTTGTTCGCAAGAACGAGGTCGACTCGGCGAATAAACACTTGCTTAATCGAGTGGATGCTGCTCGACGAGACCGAACGATTTTCGATGGGATCTACAAGAAACTTGAGCGTGAAACGAGTGCATCCAAGGCTCGACATGACCAAGCAAATTCTGACTTGACTCGAGCTACACAAGCTCGAGAGGTGTTAGCTCGCGAAGTCGCCAGGCTACATGACGCTGCTGAACGTGAGCAGTTTGAATACGAGCATCAATTTCAGGAACTCAAGCTCAGCATCGAACATTGGCGACACGAGACAGGAATACGCTTGGCTGCTAGTGAGCAGAAGAATGCTGCTTTGAATGGAGCTTATGGCGTCTCGGACTTGCTTGATGCGAACTCAGAGCATGACAAAGACAACCGAGGTGGTGCAGGATTGTCACGCGTTACTGCACTATCATCTTGGAAAATTGGAGTTGATAGAGCACTCACCACAGTTCCTGACAGTTTGGTGACCAAGTACGACCAAGCTTTTGCTGCTATCCGTGAGCGAACAGGACTCCAAGATGCTTCAGCACTTGCTCGAGACCTGTTGGCACGTGATGCTGCCAATTTCCAACGCTTTAAGCGCGTGGAGGAGTTAAGTCGAGAAGAGGTGACACTTCAAACCCAAGTAGCCACACTCACTGCTCAGATTGATGCTTTCAAGGCACGTGAAGGCATTGCAAGCCGTGCGTCACAAAAACAACACTGCCGGCGAGTAGAAGCAGCTTTGCAAGAAGCACAACAGGCATGTGACGAGCTCGACGCTGAGATCGAAGATCGAGACGCTGTATTAGGACGAATTAAGGCTTCTGTGCACTCGGTTCACAACACGTTGGCACACGCAGCCTCAGGTGCTTCAGGTGGATCTACAACTGGAAATGCAACAGCTCTTAGCCAAGGAATCACCGATACGAATGTGATTGAGTATTTGCAAGCAATCGAGGTGTATGCGACCGATCTGCAGCAGAAGAAAGCAAACGAAGCGAACGAAACATCGCCTATGAAAGCGCGAGCTCATGGTCAATTTCACTTTCAAGCACCACAGACTTCATGTTTGTCCTCACCGTTGCCAGTGGGGCGTGGCCCTCCGACACTACCATCAGATCCACACCAGAAATTGCACGTACAGGTCCCTTCCTTTGGTGGTGCGGACGGAGTTATCGTGTTGCCAGCCCAAGTTCTGCCTCGCTCGCCAATGTCTCCCACAACTCGTAGCAACTCACCAACATCTTCAAAGCGTCACGATAGCAAACAGCGTCGCAACTTATCATCTTACGACTCGCTGTCTCGACGCCAATTTGCAGCAGCACTTGCAGCGTCGCCAAATGGCGAAGATGCAGCAGGACACGTTAGGCGAACTGGAAATGACAAGAAGAGTCCAAAGCGCGACGACGCAACTGGAGAGGGGCTGGAAGACGAAGAGGAGGAAGAACGAGCGCTTACCTATGAAGAACTCAAGCGATTCGCGCAGAAGAACACGAAAAGCAAGCGGCGTATGCGTTGAGTAGATCTTAGGATATGAACATGTAGCCATGTCAACTTCAACAACGGCAACTTTAGGATCATCACTCCTGGCCGTTATTTGTGAGCAGTCACCTCAGCTGGTAATTCATACCAGCATCTTCGAGATCTCTCAACATGTCCAGTCGACTGCTGCGTTCTGCTTCTACTGCCTCTGGCAAAGGTGGTGCAGAGCTTCATGCACAAGGAGAAGGAGCCGAAATCGCAAATAAAAGTCGCGAAGTCATCGACGGCCTCAAGAAACTCTACACCACCAAACTCAAACCTCTTGAGAAACGCTACGACTTCGGGGATTTCCACTCGCCAATACTAAGTGATGCCGACTTTGAAGCCAAACCACAGGTGCTCATGATCGGACAGTACTCTGTGGGTAAAACTTCCTTCATCGAGTACTTGCTGGGTCGTCCATTCCCTGGTCAACGTGTTGGACCTGAGCCCACGACTGATCGATTTGTCGCTGTGATGCACGGAGACGAAGAACGCACCGTCCCGGGCAACGCTGCTTGTGTATCACCAGATCTCCCTTATGGCGGTCTGTCGATGTTTGGCACTGCTTTCCTCAATAAGTTCGAGGCAGCTCAGCTCCCAGCACCCGTGTTGGATGAACTTACAATCGTAGATACTCCAGGCATTCTGAGCGGTGAGAAGCAACGTATTGCTCGTGGATATGACTTCACGCAAGTAGCGCGTTGGTTTGCTGAGCGTTCCGACCTCATTTTGCTCCTCTTCGATGCACACAAATTGGATATTTCGGACGAGTTTCAGCGCGTGATCGAAGTTTTGCAGGGGCAGAGCGACAAGGTTCGCTGCGTACTGAATAAAGCCGACCAAGTGGATCAACAACGGCTTCTACGTGTTTACGGCGCGCTCATGTGGTCTTTGGGTAAGGTACTCAAGACCCCTGAAGTCATGCGTGTGTATCTTGGCTCCTTTTGGTCACAGCCACGTCAAAAGCACGGAGAGGACGGCTTAGGCGGCACTCCTGAGGCACTTTTTGATGCCGAAGAGCGAGACTTGCTCGATGAATTACGTGCACTTCCACAACATGCTGCTGTTCGCAAAGTGAACGAATTGGTGAAACGAGCTCGACTCGCCAAGGTTCATGCGTGTTTGTTGGGCCATTTGCGAGACAAAATGCCAGCAGTCTTTGGGATGGAGAAAAAACAACGCGAGTTGCTCCAGAACATGGGCGAGAACTTTCGAGAGGTGCAACGCAAGTATCATTTGCCCCCAGGAGACTTCCCTTCGATCGAAGCTTTCGTAAAGCAGTGCTCTGACCGCAAATTATCCAAGTTTCCATCCCTAAAAGCGCGGGATCTACAGGATATCGATGAAATACTCACAAAGGATATTCCAGCGTTAATGGCATCACTACCTAAGCATTCTCGTGTTGGCGTTGGGGGAGTGGATAACTCTGAAGGCGCCGATGTTCCGAGCAACAATCCGTTTGCTGCAGCAAATTTGCCTCCTGCAGGGAGATTTCAGTGGGAGGAGCAGCTCCTTGGCTGCAAACCGGAGTATGATGCAATCTTCGCCACGTTGGCAGTGGATTTGGGCGGCCGAGCCTCCGGAGCAAGCTGCATGGCACCCCTGCAGAAGCAGGCCTCTTCGACAGTCTCTCACGATATGCTACGGGCTATTTGGGACCTCGCTGATCTGTCGAAGGCAGGCAGTCTAGACGCTGACGAGTTCGCCGTGGCTATGCATCTCTGCGCTCGTGCTAAAGCTGGAGAACCAATTCCGTCAGAACTCCCCACTTCGCTCATACCCCCTTCAGCAGCTTCCAGCAATAAGAAGAACAGTCCTAAGGAAGAGTCCTTCATGAGTAGTCCTCCCCATGCCAGCACAACCCGCCGACCTGCTCCTGTTTAGTTTACCTAGGTAGATACACGAGGAGGAAACTGTCGTCCTGGACACAAAGTTTCTCCTTCATTTCGATATATACTTTCTTCTGTTGCATTCAGCGTTTCTCCGCAAGCTTTCTAACTATTTCCAGTCGAAAATTTCAAGTTGCGGTGGGTATGATTGCATTTCGCTGCTCGCGCATTTACTAGTTGAAGTTTTGTTGCCGTTTAGTCGAGAGTGATGGTGAGCTGAAGCAGGAATGGCTACACTGTCCCAAGCAGAACTAATTGCGAACATCAATGTTGAATTTGAGCTAAAATGACCCTTGGTTCTTGAAGCTGGTGCTGTTTGCCGTTGTATATCGTTTAGCATATCATTTAGTACTTGATGCAAGCGTGACAATTAATGCGTCAACAGTTCATCATTACCACCAGTTGAGGCTTCAAAAGAGCGACTAAAGCGATATATCGCCACGCACCGACCCCAAGTCAAGCACGTGCAAACTTCTTCTCGCTTTCGTTGGCTCCCTGGCAGCTTTGCCGTGATGACTCAGTGCGAAGGGATCTCAATCTGGCCAGCAGAGGACCAGTACAAAAATCAGTGAAAAATTTCAAACGCTGTTTTAGCGTCTCAAACGTAGCGATTTGCGAGGCAATAGCGTGATTTTAGTCTAGCGGTTTAGGGCACAAAGAAGTCGCGTAGTCCCTTTTCGTTTTAGCGTCTCAAACGTAGCGATTTGCGAGGCAATAGTATGTTTTTAGTCTAGCGGTTTAGGGCACAAAGAAGTCGCGTAGTCCCTTTTCTTGTTGGTTGAATCTGGGAGCACTCCCACTCTGTCACAGTACCTGACTTCCCGGAAGTCAATTGGATGTCAAAAGCGCACTGAAATCCAAAGCGAAAAGGCAGCGACTTGAGGAGAGATTCCAACACTTTTGCTGCTACCTCGAGCTATAAACACATTTTCAGTTCATATTCAGTAGTTTGCACCACTGCTTAAAGAAAACCAAGTAATTCCTGTTGTAATCTCACCAAAAGATAACGCCGTACCAGGTAGTCAAACAAATCGTGCCTCAGGTGCTCCCGCCACGACTGGAGGGCAGGAGTCCTCGCAAATGCTGACTCCAGCCAACTCTGCCATGTTGCTGTGCAAGAGTGGCGAGGCTTTGGCCACCTGCGCGCCGTAGTTCAACCTGAACTGCAGACGTGAAACGAGGCGATCTGCTTCAACTGCAGTCGCACCACCAATCTCGGGGCGACTTTGTTGCTTTCGCCACTCTGCGGATCCGATCACAGCTCCTGAAAAACAGGCACCTCGTTTCAGAGCTGTTCGGTGCGGCGTGACAACCCATCGGTTCATCAAAGCTTTTTCTGAGTTGGACATTGGCAACTTTTGCCAACTTTTGCCAACTTTTGCCAGACCTTCCGGTTTAACTGCGACGAGTGCAATGGACACACCACTTGGCACTGAAAGCAGCAGATGGAGAGCGCATCTTGCCAGGCAACTGAAGTTTTGCCTGAAGTTGCCTGGTTCGAATGACGCGGGAGAGCTGTCAGGTAATAGTCCTAGCAGAAATGGCTGTTCTCTGCGCTTCAAACCGAAGAACACGAATCAGGCGACCACTTCTTTAACGTGTAAAGCCTGGCAATAGCGGCTGGTACACCTACGAATTAGTAATTCGGCGTCTCGCTCGCTATTTTTAACCCTCAGACGGCGGGAACTGCTCTTCTCGCTCGTCTCTTCCCGTTATTTTCTCTCTGGAAGTATCGCTCGCGTCAAGGTAAGCTTTGCTCACGAGCAGGCTGGTCTTGGTCCGCCACTAATCCTCTCGTAGTCATGGGAACAGGAGAAGCGCTGCACATTCCCCGCGACGCCTCCATGGGCGCCTACCTTCCGCCCCAGAGCAGCGGCATGCCGTACAGCAGTTCCAGTCGGCCCGACGCCTACATGCCGCCTCCAGGCTCGTGTCTCATGTGCTACAACCCCAACGTGGACGTGCTGCTGGAGCCGTGCCACCACCAGTTCCACGCCGCGTGCATCGAGCGCGCGCTCACCAAGGACAAGGTCTGTCCCACGTGCTGGACGCCCATTCAAGCGCCACGCCGCCTCATGACGCAGCAATACGCTGCGCCCATGCAGAGTGTGGACACTTCGTACCCCGTGGACAGCAAGACGCACGTGCTAGATGGCTCCAGCCACAACGCGGCCACGACGCCCCCTGCTGCCAGTGAAGCGACTCAGGCTGCGAACCCGCCCACAGCCATGCGCAAAGGCAAGTGGACGGCGGAAGAAAGCGCCTACTGCGACCGACTCATTGAGGAGTTCAAGAAGGGCAATTTACCTCTGGCAGAAGGCACGACACTACGCACGTTCTTGTCCAAGTTGCTCAATTGCGACCCCATGCGCATCTCCAAGAAGTACACAGGCGACCAATGCATTGGCAAGATCATCTTCCGACGACGAGAAGATGAAGTGTCCAAAGAAGACATGGAGAGTATTCGCAAAGATCTGGCAGAACTCGAGAAAACCTACTTGGAGAGAGAACAGTACAACCAGCGAAGACGGGAGAAACGACTCGAGTCGGAACTCTCGAGGGATAAAAACCGCTTTGCCGCTGCCAGATCCATTGGATATGCAGCTGCAGCCGCAGGAAACCCCGCGGCGATGCGGTCACCTCATCCACAGCAACAACAGCAACAACAGTACCCGACGCAAACAATGACCAAGCAGGAATCCCGACCGGTGCCCGTGCAGCAGCAGAACGCAGCTTATGGAGCTCCGAACAGAGCTGGCATGCCTCAGCCGCCACTGCATCCCCCGCAAGGCACTAACGTCCCTCCTCATCTATTTAATGGCGACCACACCAATGTGTCGATGCTCGGTATTGCTGGCACGCAGACACAAGGCCAACCTCAAGGACAAGTGCCCAACCATGTTCAAGACAAACTTCCTAGTAGTGCTCCTATGGATGGCAATACTGGCGACGCGTTCCCGCGCGTGTCGTCCATTGACAGTTTTTCGTGTCTGTTTCCGCGTGTGGCCAGTATTGAAAACTTCCAGCATGCTACGTCATCAGGCTTCGGTGGGATGAACCCTAACGGCTCGTACACGTCGACGGACACTCAGAACACAATGACCAGCACTGGATTCGACAGCCAACCTACTGGGTTGCCTAAACCATTGTCTATTGGGGAGGGTTTGAACGCTTATTTCCCACGTATCCAGTCTTTAGAGCAGCTGTCCAATTTGCTACAGGATCACCCGAATAGTCCACGTGGAGCAACAGCATCAGCGACTCAAAACACTCCGAGTTCGATGGAAAGTGACTGCAACAAGCAACAGGATCAGGATAATTCTACTTCGGGAGGGATGAGGAGGAGACTTGGTGAGAATGGTATCAAGGATGAACAACAGGAGGAAGCAGATGTCAATGCTGAGGCATATTCTAGCAATAGCAACAACAGCAGCACCACGCCTACTTTGACCAGTGATACGGGTGCCAAGCGTCTCAGCCCCAGCCACAATACGTCTGCTTCTTCAGGTTCAGGAAACCAAATCCAAATCCCCAAGCCCCTAAACAAGATGCCTCGCAGTTCGTCCGGCATTTTCCCGCGCGTGCCATCGATGGACACGATGCCTCGTGTGCCTTCGCTTGACAAGATTCCGCGTGTTGCGTCGTTAGACAAACTGCCTCGCATTCCGTCTATGGATAAACTTCATACAATGGGAGGTGGTGAACAACGCATCCCCAGGGTTCCGTCTAGTGACAAGATGGCGCGTATCCCGAGCTCTGACATGTTGTCTCGATATGGCTCGAGTGATCACCTCAGCAGCTTCCCGTCGTTCACCAACTTGAGCGGACTATCTTCAAGCGCTTCATACGACAAGTTAAGTTCACTGGGTGGATTCAAGTCTGGATTTCCGCGTAATTCGTCTATTGAGGACATTCTGTCGCTGGTGGCGTCGTCTGAGTCGACAGGTCTTCCGTCCAATGGATCGACGTTGCAGCTGAGTGCGCTGGCTGCAGTTGCTGGCGAGGAATCATCTCACCTTGCGAATGAGCGGAAACGCCGATTGGAGAACACGCAGCAAGATACTTCATTGACAGCAGATAACAAGAAGAGCAAATTGTCAGCATGAAGATGAGCTCCGCGTATTCGAGTGACAACAGAGGAGCGTTGGTGTCTGTTAGACTCGACCAACGCTGTTCCTTCCTGACCAGCAATCACAGCAGTGGCCAGGACATGCTGAGGATATTATACTTACTGGCGGTGCTTCCGTTTTCGTAGCGGGTTTTCTCCCTCCCACGAGCTGTTCCTTTTTACTTTTTGCCGCTGGTGCTCGTGGCGAGCTATTAGTGTAGTTAATGTAAGCGCGTGCAATATCACTAAAGGATATCTACTAAGTTCATGTAATGCGGGCGTTGATAACCAAAACTATATGGTGTGCAATCTTCTGCAAAAAAGTAAAGTGAATTTGCAGACACGTGTGTTTATTTGTGGTAAAGGTTAGTGTACGATCGGGAGCAACGTTCATCGTCGAAAAAAGCCTCGAAACATCTTCCGCCGGTGAATTGTGGAACGAACTGTGACGAAGATATTCAAAACGCACTTCATCAGAGAAAATGTTTAATGAAGGAAGTCCTTGATACTAACCCGTTTTTCAATTTTTCTTCAGCTTCCCTGATCCGACACTAAATAATAGCAAATGCGATATTTGAGAAAGTCAAAATGCATCCTCCTCCTCGCGAAAACTTGTTATTCCAATGCAAAATTAGATCGAAAAACTTGAGCACAGCAACAGGAAGCTTGGCTCGTTACTCGAATGGTTGGTCGAGGCAAGAACGATAGACCGAAAACTGAGTTCAGGATCAGGCGAATTTTTGATTGGGAATGCAACTTGCTGCGCGATTTAGGGGTCTAGCTGCCTGTCGTACATTGAATTAGTGTTCAACGTTGCCATCGATGTGACTGTCTGGT
>NBNE01000468.1:0-22156 GCA_002215365.1 Phytophthora megakarya
CGTGAGCGTGTCTGCTGCTGACTTTGCCGCGATGTGCGCGTTGAAGTGCGTTGAAGTACCCAGAGGATTGTCAGACCTTTTTGGTGTGGTACACACGATTCCGCAGTCGCGTCGACTTATGGCCACAAAACTCACAGTTTTGTTATTTTAACCTAGTATTATTAATACTATACTCCGTAAATAACAAAACTGGCCAAAACCAAAACCAACACTACTGTGCACGGAGCTACTGTCTTGGGGTGTGCTCTATGATATGTGTTATGCGGTACATGTAGTACTGTATTACAATACCGGTACTACAGTGCTCGACGGTGTCGACGACGCTGGACGTCCTGGTCCTGTCAATTTGAAGTTCGGGCGACCGGGATTTGCACCGTCCGTTCAAGTTCGCACCGGAAAACCTCCGCGCAGCAAAATCTGCCTCTACGCTTGTACACTGTACAGTACCTCTAGCAAGGCAGCGTTCGTTTAACACTGTTACCAAATCATGTCATGATTTGGTTCGAGTCCAGCTCGATGACGCTGAACTTGTCTCCGCAGTGCGCACATGTCCTGCGTGACGTCAGGCGCTTAAGCTTATGATACGTGCTTACTTGGTAGGCAAACGACGACTTCTGGACGGTGGATCAAAGCCTCTGATTCAGACGTTCCGTTTGATCTTAAAGAGACGAGACTATTTTACATGTACATATTTAGCTCACGTCGACGCTCGTCTCCCGCGTCAACAGCTGCAACAACCGCTTGCCCGTGTATTACGAGTCTGGATTCTGGTGCAAGAGCTTGGTGGCGCACCTCCAAACGTTGTAGCTTCAGAGGCAACTTGAAGTCGAGGAAAAGAGCAGGACACCACCTGCGCAGAAAGAGCTTGTCTTCGATTTGATCGTTCCCACGCCCTTGTAGTTCAAGCGCTGGTACGTTGCAGTACAGTCTGCACGATTCATGCGATGCCAGCGGTGTCCGCTAAACGTGCCATAGCGTGGACCTGCGCTGTGTCGTGGTTGAAGTGATGCACGCGAAACACGGATTTACGTGTCGGCCGGTCGGTTGATCGCTTGGAATCCAAGTCCAACTTGAATCAATCTCGATTTCGATGGAGAACACGAACGATCAAGACCAACCGCGTTACATGCATGTAGTAGCAAATATTACTAGTAGTTAGACGAAGATCATGATCACCAAAGTCTACATGTACTATATCAATATACGGGAAATACTCAATATCCTACACCGCCTACACATTCTTGGTCAACTCGAACTCGATCACCTCGTCCAACACGCTCATGCTACAGCGGGCGATGTCGCCGACTGCAGATTCCACCATCGGATCGGTCGTTGAGCCCATATCCCGGGGAGCCCTGGCGTGAAAGTGCTGCATCATCTGAAAGGCTGAGAGCTCGTCCTGGAACGACGACAACTCCACCGAGTCGGGTGAGAACACCGGTGGTACCGGTTCCAACTTCAGTGGCTCGGTTGTCGGTATCATGCGCGGTGACGGGGCCTCAAGGTGATCTGCCAACATGACTTGTGGTGATGACAACGGTTGGTGCACAGGCCTCGCCCGGTTGTAGGGGTGAGCTGGGAACGAGTTCCGGATGAGCTCTGGGTGCCGGTTCTTGATGTGGCGCGTGAGGTTGCCGGCCGTGCTGAACGTCTTGGTGCAGCCTGTCACACGGCACATGTGTGTCCTTCGACCGGTGTGGATCTTGGTGTGGTGGTCGAGTTTCTCCTGGCTGGGGAACGACCGCTTGCAGCCGTTAATGTCGCACTCAAATGGTTTGAGCGACGCGTGCAGACGCTTGTGACGTGCCAGATTGCCCGACGTACTGAAGCGCCGACTGCATTCGGCCAGTGGGCACACGTACGGCTTCTCGCCCGTGTGCGTCTTCTTGTGCTCGCTAAGCGTGAACTTGCGATTAAAGCGGCGGCCGCAACCAGGTTCCTCGCACACAAACGGCCGATCTTTGGCGGTCGGTGCCGACGCCAGCAGACCTGAAGCGGCGACATTGGTTATGTTGTCGTACGAGCCGAAGACCAGAGAGTTGCTGGAGCGTGGCGACAGTGGCTGGGCGAGCAGCGACATCATCGTGGCGGCGGTCTTGAGGTATCCGAGGCTGTTGACTCACGCACGTTGACCAGTGTGCGACGCGGTCAAACGAGAAATGATGATCCGATCCGCGCGCGGCCTGATGCGGTGAGTGGCAGACAGCTGGCGCCGTCTCTGAACTCGCGATGGGCGTCCAATTTTCGAGTCGAGGATGGGTACGCCGGACGAGGCATGGGGACCATTTCGTCTCCGAGCTGGCCCGGCCACGCCGCGCAGGTGAAGGCGCGCGAACCGGATGTCCGGCGAAATACTTTCATCGCGGATGATGGAGGCGCTCCCGATGCTTGTGACGTCGTCCAGGCCATCAGCTCTGGAAGCCCTCCCCAAGCTAATTGGAGCGCGACGAAGCATCCATACATGTACTAATAAACTCGCGCTGAGGCGAAGGAGTCGGAACCGTCTATTGCGGGGACCGTGGGAGGCGCATCCCCGATGGCCCAAATCCAAGCGGAGCCACGCTCGACACGCGATCGGAGACTTTGAGAGAAGCTGGCGCTACACTCCCGCAGTCCATGAACTGCGACTGACAGACTTGCAGTGTGACTCGAGCAGATTGGTGTCTGCAACTTGCAAGTGCAAGTGTGACGAGACTGGACGGCGTTAAATGCATGCCATACATATTAATGCATGTACAGTACAATATAATATAATAGGCATGCCATAGCCATTATCACTGCGAGTGTCCCGCAAAGTGTCCCCCTCTCGGGAGGCTGCACCCGGTTTTCCCAAGCTGTACATGTATTCATGTATTACAGGTATGGAGCTCAATCAGCGTTGTATCGCGCCAAACCCCCAGGTCCTGGGCCAGGACGTTGGAGGAGCCACAGATATTATTTTAATAATAATTCATGTGTTCCACCAACGCAGTGTGAGGCTCACTACATTTTGGCTTCGTGACACAGTCCTGTCAATGGCAAACAGCCGTGACGCGCTCCACATCATGTGCACTGCCCTGTTGCTGCACTGCGTTGGGGATCTGCGCCTTCGCTCGGCAGCAACAGGTCGGAACGGCATAATACATGTACATGTAGCGGACTCCGCTGCGGAGGTGGAGCCAGCATCGATGGAGATTGAGAACTTCTCAGAGAAGGCCCGTGTCTTGGCGAGCCATAGCAAATATGCGTGCACTGTTGGATTTCGCTCCTTAAGTCCGCCAGTATGGTCACAAGAAGAGGTCCATCTTGTTTGCTGAGCGGCATCCGCGCGTTCGTCGGTAGCGCTGCAGTATACATGTAGACGAACAGCATGTATTATACATGTATAATACATGTACTACTAAATATAAGCGTCGCACACCGAGGAGCTTGGCAGAAGCTCACGTCGTACAGTATGTATGACCAGTAAGTCATTTACCACCAGCGCCTATCAACAGTTTTGACAGCAAATATAAGCAGGATGGCTGAACACCGTTGGCAACCAAGTTGGTGGAGAATGTTCATGATGAGGCGCTGGGGCCAGCACTAAGTTTATGGGTCGATCGTATCAACAGTGATCTCATTTAGTTACGCTATTAATAATGCTGTCCGGAGTGCTTACGTTCTGTATTGCTCATGTGTCGGCAATTCCTCATGCTTACGTTCCTACGTATCAACGCCGCGTTAAACATCAGCATGACAAAACTATTATAATGCGGACATCACATCACAACTACCAAAACTCGACAGTAAGACTTGGCGTCTTGAGCAAGCGGCGATGTTCTGTTCCGGATCTTACTAAATTGTTGGGCAACGCCAAAATGGAGTTGTAGCCATCTCAGAGATAGCTATACCTCGTCGCTACTTCCAATTGGTCCAAGCGCGATCCGATTTCATCCAATCCCATGAAGGTATCGCTTCATCTTCTGACTCGTTCTAAAATGGAGGGCCAAACTCGCCTTCGCCTGCTGCTGCTGGGCGTGACCCTGCTCAGTATTGTTCTCTTCTCTACAGCCGACGACGTGTTACCCGTGACCTCTACCGTACGTGGCCAAGAACCCCACAAGACTGATCCTGTCAAGCCCATCGCTGACCACGGAACTCACGCCCATGATCATGACTACAAGCACGACCACCACCAGCCCATTGCCAAGCCTAAGGCCGGTAGATTCTCCCCAATTATATGGGGTCAGGCCCTTTTGGCCACCGCATTGGTCGGTGCTGCGCCTGTGCTGGTGCTGCTTGTGGTGCCACTGGGCATCGGCAACCAGGAGAAGCAGCAGCCGTTGCTGCGCGTGTTCCTGAGCTTCGCGGCCGGTGGGTTGCTGGGCGATGCATTGTTGCATCTGCTGCCGCATTCGCTACCTGAGGCTCACGCCCACGATCATGATCACGCTCACGATCATGAAGGCCACGGTCATTCGCACTCCATAGCGGATCTCTCTGTATGGCTTTGGACACTCGCAGGTATGCTGACTTTTCTCATGCTGGACAAGTTCGTGCGAGCGCAAACCGGAGGAGGTCATGGGCACTCCCATGGGCACTCACACTCCTCCGCGCCGGTATACGGTGGTGACACATCTCCAGTGCTTAACAAGGCTACTACGGCGAGGAAACGCACCCTGTTCAAAGAAGGCAAGGATGACGCAGAAGTACCTGACAACGAGCCTGTTGTGTCGCCAGAGACGGGAAAGAAGCAAATTGCGGCTGCAGGTTATCTTAACTTGGCTGCAGACTTCTCGCACAACTTCACAGATGGCTTGGCTATCGGTGCCACCTTCCTGCGTGGTACCGGTTGGACCACGACGGTTGCAATGCTACTGCACGAACTGCCGCACGAAATTGGTGACTTCGCTATCCTCATCCAGTCCGGTTTCACGCGGCGCGAAGCTATGATCACACAACTTCTGACGGCCATTGGAGCTATGATCGGCACCGTCATAGGCTTGCTCATGGAAAGTGCTGGAGACTCGAGCTCTGTGTGGATCTCTCCGTTCACTGCGGGTGGCTTCATCTACATTGCATGCACTAGTGTCATGCCAGAACTATTGGAAGACTGCTCCCTCGCTCAGTCGCTTAAGGAGGCAGCCGCTATGTGTGCAGGCATTGGTCTGATGACCTTTATTGCTATGAGCGAGTAGATGACAGATAGTGCTGAACTATGATGTTCGCGATAACGCTACAAGTAATGTCAACGCTGTGTGAATTGTTTTTTTCGGCGTTAATCGACATCAAATGCATTGCAAGCAGGCGCGCTAGCTGCCACTCCTATCTCTTCCGGTATCCTGATTCCCGCGACAGCTACGACATGCTTGTCAGATCTCGAATCTTTCGTAATGCACAACCTCGCCCAATTTTAGCAAACTCACGCTACTTCGAATCCTCCTCCTTTTCATCAGCATCCGTCGGGCTGTAGCCGCTCGCAGTCGGGTTGTAGCCCCCCTCCGTTGGATTATATTCTGGTGAAGCCGGACTGTAGCTAGGAGAGGTCGGGCTGTACGCTGGAGACGTCGGCGAGTAAGCTGGAGATGTCGGACTATACGCCGGCGAAGTCGGTGAGTAGGCTGGCGACGTCGGCGAATATGCAGGCGACGTTGGCGAGTAAGCAGGTGACGTCGGTGAATATGCTGGAGAGGTCGGACTGTATGCAGGGGACGTCGGCGAATACGCAGGTGTGTACGCTGGAGAAGTAGGACTGTAAGCCGGACTGGTAGGGCTGTAAGCCGGAGACGTCGGACTGTAAGCAGGAGACGTTGGCGAATAAGCAGGTGAAGTCGGGCTGTACGCAGGTGACGTTGGACTGTAAGCAGGCGACGTTGGGGAATATGCAGGGGACGTCGGACTGTAAGCCGGGGACGTCGGCGAGTACGCCGGCGATGTAGGGCTGTACGCCGGGGAAGTCGGGCTGTACGCCGGAGACGTCGGCGAGTATGCTGGTGATGTTGGGCTGTAAGCTGGCGACGTTGGCGAATACGCAGGTGACGTGGGGCTATACGCAGGAGATGTTGGCGAGTACGCAGGAGATGTGGGGCTATATGCAGGGGATGTTGGGCTGTAGGCAGGCGACGTCGGCGAGTAAGCCGGAGACGTCGGACTGTATGCTGGTGACATCGGACTGTAAGCAGGCGATGTGGGGTTCAACGGAGACGCAGGGCTGTGCGCCGGTGACGCCGCCATGAAACCAGGAGAAGCAGGGCTCGCCATGGGCGAGAAAGCACCAGCTGCTGGTGAGAACGACCCACCACCGGGGCTAAACGGTGACGATGCCGAGAAACCAGGTGTCGACGCAAAAGGAGTTGCCATCGGCGTACCTGGACCCTGATCTGGACTTCTCCATTCATTGTCAAGGCCCTGCATCACCTGCTGAATCTCCGATGCTTCGTATTCGATTGCATTTGCCAGCTTCTTCGCGTCAAGCACTAAGTCCATGATGCCCGTACCAAGTGGAGCCAATTGACCCAACATCACGTTCTCCGATACTCCCGTCAGCGGGTCTCCTTCTGAGAACATAGCAGCGTCCATAAGAATTTCCACCGTCTCCTCAAACGAGCAACGGACCAGCGGGCCAGAGTCATCACGGTTGATCCCGTGACGAGTAATAGCCATGAGGTGGCCACGGAACGTCATCACATCACACAAACATGCCAGATGCCGGTAGTTCACATAAGCACCATCGAAAGAAATCACCTGTCGGATTTCGTTCAGAAGCGCGCGACGAACTGCTTCAATGCCCAGCACCTGAATGATTTCCACAATATCATTCGAAATTGTTCGGGTCGAATCGACCTGTGGGTAGCACATAACGTCAAGAAGGTTCGTACCATCCGTATCGAGCATCCACTCGTTCATCATCTTGAAACCAACGTCATCAAACCAGTGAGTCGATGGGCCCTCACGAATGTATACCTTTTTCACACCTTCAATACCGCGCAGTTTCATCTGCGTCAGCATGTTGTGCTCCACACGCTTTAAGAACGTATCATCTTCCTGTCCAACTGCAGTATCACCTGACCGTTGCAATTTCTCTTCTTCATCACTCATAATACGAATGCGCAGCACCAAACGATCAGCGTTATCATCCGTGAAGATACATGATAGGTCCTGCCCGTACTCGGCTTCAACCTGAGCGGCAATTTCGCCCATTGTCAGCTTCTTATCTGCCATCATCTTAGGGTTCAGCTCAATGCGCAGAAGCCACGGGGAACGAGCGATCGGTGTGTCTTCATCAGGCATTTCGTAGTACGACGCCACAAACTCTTGGTCTTCTTCGACTACTGTATTCATTGGGTCTGGATCGTAGTAGATAGAAGTGTTCGCCGTTACATCAGCCAGTGTTGTGTATTCTAGCTGCGACTGAATGAACTTGGCCTTATCGGCATCGTGCGCACAATCTGGCGTCAAGAAGATACGCAGTGACGGAGTCCGCACGTCCTTTGCGATATTCATAATTTCTTTCAGGCGGGGCACACCAAGTGTCACATTCTTAGCAGACACACCGGCGTAGTGGAATGTGTTAAGTGTCATCTGCGTCGCAGGTTCACCAATCGACTGTGCACCCACAACACCTGCCATCTCACCAGCAGACACTAGCGCACTCGTAAACTTGGACTCAATTTCACCCATGAGCCATTCAAACGCTGTCTCAGTTAAACGGTGTTCAAGCGTAACACACTTTGACGCAAGTGTTGACCGGAGCAGGATCTGGAAAAATAGCGTGGCATTTTCCTGGGCTTCAACACTCAATCGGTCCTCACCCTGTACAACAATAATCTTTTTGCACAATTCGTTCACGCCCTCGATAATGCGGGATGGGTGAAGACTAGACGGTTTCCGCATGTCGATACTGAATAACTGTTGTGCATTCTCCACTAGACGTCGAATATTCACTGGGATCTGGGCTGCGTTATCAGACTCTTGTCCCTGGCCACGACTTGCCAAAATAACACGTAGATTCACTCGATCCTTTTGTAGCTGCGCCAGCTCTTCTCGTAAAAGCTGCTGCGTGCGTTGATTCGTACGGATGTCCTTTATAATGTCCGGCTCAAGGTAGAGCTGGTCGGGACAGTTCGGCACGCAACCAAGACCCTCATCCGATGGATCGAAGACGTATTTTTTCTCAAATTGGACCTTGTTCAGCTTATGCGACTCAAATCTTTGCTTTTCAACCCAAACGGCATCCATACCATCCTCGCCGTACAAGAATTGAATAATCTCGCCCTGTGCATTACGGACTGTGCCATCGTATCGTGTCATAACCGACTCCATTGCCTTCACAAGACGACGCTGAATGTAACCAGTTTCGGCGGTCTTCACGGCTGTATCAATCAGACCTTCACGCCCGCCCATAGCGTGGAAAAAGAACTCTTGTGGAGTCAAACCCTTTAAATATGAGTTTTCCACGAAACCTCGACTCTCCGGCCCAAGATCATCCTTGCCGTAGTGTGGCAGTGTGCGGTGGTTGAAACCATATGGAATGCGCTTTCCTTCAACGTTTTGCTGACCCACACAGGCAATAATCTGCGAGATATTAATGAACGATCCCTTGGAGCCAGATGTCACCGTAGCCTTAATGTTATTTGTCTCATCCAGACTGCCCTGTGCCTCACGACCAGCCTGATCACGAGCTGTGTTCAGCACGATATTGACTAGACCTTCAAATGATTCGACCATGGTCCGGCCAGGTTGAGTTTCCAATTTTCCCTTCTGTCCACGCACCACTAAATCGTGCACTTGCACCTTTGCTTGTGTAATAATATCGACAATAGTTTTCAGCGTAGACACGTCGGCAATCGTGTCACTCACACCAACAGTGAAACTACGCCCAACCAACCAGTTGTTCACCAACTTCTGAATGGCACCAAGGAGACGTTTCGTCTCATCAGGACCCTTTTCGAGCATCGTGATGTGAACCAAACCGCCGGCGGATGAACCAATGATTTTCTTGTCAATAATACCCGCAAGTAGCTCGCCCTGTTGAATAATCACGCGAGAGTCAATAGGAGACAAATCGGAGAATTTCTCGCTGCTTTTGTGAGTGGATGAAAATCCAGTGAAGTTAATCGCCGGTACAATTGCGGAGAAAAGCTGCTTTCCGGTCCAGATCGGAGTGTACTTGCCCAATTCACCCTTTTTCGGTACTAGAATGGCGGGAGTCGGTACTTTGCCATCCCAATTAGAAACACACATCAATAGGTTCATAACCCAATCCTTGGTAAGGAATATGTCTCGCTTGGTGAACTTTTGCGCACCCAGAAGAGAGTCCTGTACAATACCCATCACCGGACGATTACTCTGAGGAGTAATAATCACTTTGTGCACCATCATAAGCTCCTGCGCATCAGCACGAGCAGTCATGGACTGCGGCACATGCAAGTTCATCTCATCACCATCAAAATCGGCATTGTACGGCGAAGTCACAGATAGGTTTAAACGGAACGTTGACCAGTCAAACACCTTCACACGGTGTGACATAATGGACATTTTGTGCAATGAAGGTTGACGGTTGAATAGCACCAAATCATCGTCGCGTAGATGTCGCTCCACGATCCACCCACACTTGAGTGCGAGGTCCGATTTATTCTTGATGTAGCGCAAGTCAATACGGTTGCCGTCTTCACGGATAATATATTTCGCACCAGGGTGTTCCAGCGGTCCATTCGCAATCAATTGGTGCATATAGTTCATGTTGAATGGAGTGACCCGTTCGGGAACAGTAAGGTTCATGGCGATGGATCGAGGAACACCGACTTGGTCAATCTCAATGTTGGGGTCAGCCGTAATGACAGTACGCGCTGAGAAATCCACACGTTTACCCATCAGATTACCACGAATACGCCCTTCCTTACCACGCAGACGCTGTCGCAATGTCTTCAGCGGTTTACCAGAACGCTGTTGAGCTTGTGGAAGGCCGGGCTGTTCGTTATTAAGGAAGGTTGCCAAATGGAACTGCAACAGTTGTTCGAACTGTTCGATAATATGCGATGGTTCACCCTTCCTCACACAGTTAAGCAGTGCCAAATTCGCTTTCACGATAGAAGCCAAATTGTGCGTGAGATCATCTTCACCACGTGCCATCCCGTCAATTGCCACAGAAGGACGGACATGTGGAGGTGGAACCGGCATGAGCGTCATAACAAGCCAGTCTGGGCGCGCCCAGCGTGGATCCAGACCGAGGGCGTAGCAGTCCTCGTCCGAAATGTTCTTGAAGATTGACAACACTTTCGCTGCTGGCAAGTTTTGCTTGCGATCGCCTGATCCAGGAACATCTTCCATCTGCTCAGGGAATTCCACAAGGAGCTTGATACCCTGTTTACGGTACTTGGGCTGAAGGCCACCACAACCGCCGTGTCCGCCTTCCTTGGGCTTGGATTTATCATCCAGTCCACCCTGTAGACCGATGTTCAGGTCCTCACGCATCTTCTCCATATCGGCCTCTTCACCGTATTCGCACATGCTCTTGTTGCTGCAGATCTCGTACACGGCCTTCAGTCGACGCTTGCCATTCTTGATCTTCATGGCCGACCGGAAGCGATGGTCACGTTCGTCACTCAGCACTTTGGAGCAGTGGAAACACACGGAGCGTAGGATCTTCAGCACCTCCTTGATGAAACCCATGTGGTACATGGGTCGGGCCAGTTCAATGTGGCCGAAGTGTCCGGGACAGTCGTTCACCTTCCCGCCGCTGCCACTGTATGTGCCTGCAGTCACACAACAACAGACAGCATCAGTATCGTATATTAAGACTGTATGCCCTCTCTTTATCTTCGTATCCACGTACAATCGCACGTCTTGCAGCGCGCGCGGAAGTCGCACGTGCCCATGCGTGGGTCTCCAATACCTCCGATGACAGGGTGTCCGTTCAAGTACGTCTCTGGGCGCGAGATGCCGTCGGGGATGATGCGGTCGTTCACCTTCGTCTGCTTGGTCACAGACATGGCTCGGATCTCCTCGGGGCTGAACACGCCGAACTGCAGGTACTTGACGCGGCGCAAGCGCGCACTCGAGTACGAGAACTGCGTAGATGCCATGGCTGTGGCTCTGCTTGGGACCTAAGAGAGTCCGGAGACTCTGTGTGCTTTGAGTGCGGACAGATTTTCCTGACCAACACTCGGCACTCACTCGCTCAACCGCGCGCGTTCACCACCAAGTGGAGAGTTCGCAAGTGAAAGGACTGGGAGGGAGCGAAAGGGGGGCGTTTTCTGGCAGAAATATAACGCGCAGTAATTGGTGGAAAAGATCGATGAAGTCATTTCATTGGACGAATACTAAACTCCGGTTAACACAAAAATTATTAATACATGTATCGGTTTATCCGGCGCGATCTGCATTGTGCCTGCCTCCAGCGCTGTGACGGCTGTAGTCTACATCCTGTAGACGACGATATATCGCACAAGATATGGGCAGAAGGCGAGTTGGGTTTGCATCAGTTGTATGCGCGTCTTTTGTGTGAGCTGAAGGCAACTGAGTCGACAGCGAGCTACCGTCCAGCGAACTCGCCAAAGTCCGTGAACGTATACTTAGGAAATCCATGTGCACCCTCGTCATTCGACCCAATTATATTGTACTCAGGGGACAAATTCCCTGCAAGCGCCTGATGGTCCAGTGCACTGTACAACTGAGTGAGCAACTCATCTGTGCTGAGATCGGGTTTCTCGGGCGAAGAAGATGAGGAACAGTCGAGAAAGGGTTCAGCACTTGGTAAATGACTTGAAGAAGGAGTGGCATTGTCTTGTTGGTTCGATTGCTTGCGCTTGGCATTCAGATATTTTGGTGTTTGCGCGGTGATATGTGGCTTGAAGGTGCATTCTCGTATCTGCCGCACTTGGGAAGCTTTCTTTTCCCGAGCTACTCGGCGGTCGCGCTTTTCGGCCCACAACATGCAACGTTTGAAAAACGCGGTGTTAACATCGTTGTTACCTTCTTTGGAGGCCTCAATAGTGTTATCGTCGAATGTACTCCATTCCTTTTGATAGAATGGGTTCCGAAATGTGCACTCAGTCATTGCCAGAGTTTCCTGTAGTTGCTTCTGTTGGGAGTGTTTCACCTGATTTGCATGTTTCCACTTCAGCTGCCGTTCATAAATGTCTCCAGCATGCCTTTGATTCACTCGTGGCTGGATTGTACAGCCACATTTCCCCTCTGTGTCCTCCTTTCCACCGCAGCACCCACATCGCAATGGGCTCCTTATTGGAATATACTTTTTCTTTGCAGCAAGTTTTCGACTTCGAGCACTCATCTTTGGTGCCGTCTTCACACAGTACGTATTCACGATTAGTGAAAATAAACACGATTCACGAGTAGTCTTACCCGCAAATTGTCGAAGTATCTCTTTTGCTCTTCATTCTGAAGCAGTTGTTTCTGCTTAAATTGTTTGCTCAAATTGTACAGTCGCTGTGTTGTGGTGGTAATGCACTCCATGTCTGCGATTCGTCCCCGCCTTCTCCTGGACGGACAGTCTCTATTGTTGAAATCCTTTCCTGTCATACTTCTCTTCGACAACTGATAGAGACGTTCATGCACTGAAAAGCACCTCCTGCGCTGGGCATTAGCAGAGTGAGGAGCTAAGCGAAGTTGTTTGTTCAAGCTTGCTTGCTGTACTTCAACTCGCGTTCGCTCCTTTTGTTGATACTGATAGATGAGACCAAGCAAGTGCAGTCTATCTTCAACTTTGCAGTGCGCAACATCATCTTGTCTTTTGGAGAAGATTGACATAGAATGTCTACTGATAGAAGGCCTTCCCACACAAGTCGCTTCTAGCTTTGCCGTCTCGGCGTCTCGCATTCGAGCAAGTTTGCTCTTTTTCTCGTAATTCCACGCCATCAGATGTGATACGTTTCGCGTAATGCTCTTCGACCTCTGCACAACACACAAATATTATAATGGAAACACACAATCGATCCAAGTTTCTATAATAGCATGTCATGCTGTACCTGGTTGATTCGCGGTATTGGAATGATGGCTGGTTCTACATGAACGACCAATTGTTGACGAATCTTCTTTCTCTTCTCCTGGTTCTTCAGCAAAAATTGTTTCATACGAGT
Source organism: Phytophthora megakarya (assembly GCA_002215365.1). Taxonomy (NCBI): domain Eukaryota; phylum Oomycota; class Peronosporomycetes; order Peronosporales; family Peronosporaceae; genus Phytophthora; species Phytophthora megakarya. The sequence goes on from NBNE01000468.1 coordinate 13,059, forward strand.
TTGGAAATCCGGTTCAAAAGTTGCACTTCTCCTCAGGAACTTGGCGGACGTTTTGTTCATATGAGTACGCGAAAAACATCCTTCTTGGCGAGGCCTGTCTTCTTCAACGATGTATCGAGCAGGGCCTGCGAGGTGCGTATCGACACGATCAAGAATTTCTGACTCGAGGTGGCCATCAGAGTAGAGGGTATACCAACTCGTCTGAAGTTGACGCAGTTGTGGCGACGGTATTTGCTGCGGTGCCAATGCAGCACGTCGTCCATCATCTGAGTACGCCGAACCACTATCACTGGAGCTTACGTCAGACGTCGTGACCCCCATCAACTCCAGCAATTTATCGTTCCGGATCACGCTCGCCCCTGGAGCTGGCAGCGAATCTGCATTTGCTCCATCCTTGTCAGCAAGAAGCATGCCCTACAATAATCATGTGGAAGTTAGGAGAGATACGTCTAGTTTTGGCACCATTCGTTATGCTGACCTGTAGGAACTGCTTGAGCGCAAGCACTTCGTCACAGCAATTGAGTGCCAAAAGTTCTTGGTCCTTCATCGCTTGCTGTGAACTGAAGTTGAAGTTAGAATCAGCTAATAAAAAATTACTTCGATGTAGCAGTTTCCCAAAATACCCGCCAATCAGGAGGTTCCGGAACGGTCCACTTCTAGCACCATCTAGCGGTCAAGATACGATGGCAGACAACGTGAGCTGGGAGCGCTTCGAGGAGCAGACCAAGCTGGCATTCGTTGGGGATCCACTGAACTCGCGCTTTTTCCTCAAGACGCGGGTGACAACCAGCATGAACGTAAAGGTGGTGGCGCGGGTGTCGCACCAGGCGGGAAACGAACTCGCGTCTCCTCGCAGCGCTGGCGGTCGGAATGAGACGGTCAAGTACGCGTGCGACACGACCAATTTGTTCCGGCTTACCCGGCTTCTTCGCTTCGTGATGCAAGAGGCGCTGGGCCCCATGAAGACGCTACCGACATCGACGACGTCGACAACATCGTTGTCTCTTACGTCAAATTCTGCCGATCCACCGGCGTCTGAGAACCAAACAGACAAGAAAAAATTCAAAAAGAAAAAAAAAGCAGTCAAGAAGTAGAGATGCACCATACGCTCAACAGAAGATGAGAGGTGCAGCACCTCAGGTGCTTGTATTAGCTTCCATTGGAGTCAGTCAATCAGTGCTTTCATAATAAATCACGAACATACACAGCTGTCTTGATGCCACACGTATAGCCTTCGTTGAACTTGTACCGCACCATTGAGTGGGCGTGGTCGTCGTTAGTGCGCTGCTGCTTGAACTTCGCGTTCAGTTCCTCGTCACGCTTTCGTTTGGCCTCCCTGTGCGCGAATGCGAATGGGTTGCGCTTGCGCAAAGCCTCGTCCTTCTTCGCCAGCTCTGCGTCTGGTAGGTATTAAACGCAAAAACAAAGATGATGTGAGTATCATACTGTCAAGCAGTGTTGGTGTTTGGCAAACACACGCCGTAACAAGTTCAGTAACATACCACTGAGCTCTGGTAACGTGTAGACGGCCTTCGCTGCCTTCTCTTCAATAGTACCTTCGCTTTCTTTGTCGACTGTCGCGGTCAATACTTTACCATGGATGCTTTGTTTGTTTGACGGGGCTGGGTTTTCATTCCGACGCATTTGCTCGAGCTCTACCTCTCGAGCGATCATCTTTCGTACAGGCAATGGGATCATGGTTTGATACGCGGTGCTACCTTCATTGCTTCGGAACTCGACCAGTTGGTTTAGCGCCCTATAGAAACAGGTAACACAGGTAACTAAACGTTAATTGTAAGCACAATACGAGTGATCTTTGACGCAACGTACGGTTCGAGTGCGTAGTCTTCACTGCCATCGGGTAGGTACTTGTGTCGGAACGATAAGCCCAGCGATGCCATGAGCTGGATGAGTCCAGTAATCATCGCTTTTTCTTCCTTTGTTTGCAGTGAGGAATTGATACGACGAATGTTGGGCGATAGACTCGCGACTAACCAAGGCACCACGTCAATGACGAGCACGTTGGTGCTCATCCGCAGAATAGGCTGCAACTGCGCACCTTCTACTAGTGCGACAAGGATATTTTCCGCGCGATCCCGTCGCTTTTGAGCCTCAAGTTGTGCACGAGGATACTCCACACGACGCCTAGAACTAGTGCAGCAAGATGAGTGCGTTGCTATGGCAGCAAACGGAATGTATGCTTGGAAGGCGTACTGCTGTTCTGATCGAGCACGATTCTCATACTCATCTGCAAGTCCGAGCCAATCAAAGACTTCGCAAACCTTATTCATGGTTGGGTCGTTGAAAATCATCTTGGGTACGTTCTCGTCCAAAGCATTAATCAACAAAGGAAAGTTCCCCAACGATGCAACAGCCTCGTCAATTTTTTCAGCCACTGGGACCTCTCCTTTAGCTGATTTTGAGCGTGCTTCATAAAATACCAGATCCAACGCCTCAAACATGCCATGGACATGGTCCTTTTGAGCAACGAGTCCAGTTGTGAAGGTCACAACCGCCGATTTGCTTTTGGCTTCTCCACGTGATTGTGTACTTTGGAACTGTAATACGTTCAGGCAATAGCGGATATCGTTGTCCGCGCTTGAGCACAAACCTGCCAGAACACCTGTGGAAGCTTTAATACCTTCGTGAAGGCAAATGTACCGCAGACGTGTGACGAGGCGTTGGGGATGTGGTCCGTCCAGAATGAAAATCTTTGCCATTTGACGCAGTGGCCGCAACACCGACGCATACAGGTCATTGCAGATACAGATCAAGGGACGAGTCAGCGGGTGGCGATTCTTGGCTATGGGTTTCGCTCCGGTATTCTTCCTTTGCAGAGGCGCATTAGCAATTTCCTGAATGACTTCAATTGCAGATCTCCCGTCAGTACCGTTCATAGCACCATCAATTTCGTCCAGAATAATACAGTTCGGCTTGCGGTGACCCCAAATGGAGTGCATTTCCATGGCGCTGATCAGTTTGTTACGCAGCATCGATGCTGTGCGATCGTCACTAGCATTCACTTCAATAGGGTTGTAGCCAGCGTGACGCGCAACGATGTTAGCGAGCGTCGTTTTTCCAGCTCCAGGTGGACCACAGATTAGGATAACCTTGTTCAATGGACGCTTGTCTTCATCGTCTTCCTTGTCGTTGCCTTGATACTTGGAAGGTCCTTGGTTCCACAGAGACTTATTAGATCCTCCAAAGACGTTCGTCTTAGCATGAGAAACCGGGAGCGCGCCATTAGCAATCCTTTTCTTGGGAAATACGAAACGATCCCAGGACTTAATCCACGTGAGGACCTCACGATTCGTTCTCTCGTCGCTTAGCAGATCTAAGAAACTCTGCGGCCTGTACTTGTCCAGCCACAGCACTGCGTTCGACGCGTGAGGAGTTTCCTTGTTCTCTGAGCCAATTTTCTGCAGCATGGTCTCGTCCTCCATTGAAGCTGCTTCTTCGATTTCCATCTGAAATAAACGTCAGTACACCATCTACATGTAGATATAATTACATTCACACTCAGATACAGCTCACCCGCTCAACTGCCTCCATCATTTCTTTAATGGGGACGAGTGACGACGTTGCACTGGGAACAGAACTAGCGTTGAGAGGTTGGAAGTTTTGGCGCTTCTTGCGTAAGAACATTCGTTTTCCGCCATTGAGAACCACGGACAACGAGTCTATGTCTGTAGGCGGTCGACTGCACAGATACTCGGCCGTTGTTGTGTCCATTTTGGCTGCAGCAGTCTGCTTCTCCTTGTACACGTTACGCTGAACTCTGGATTCTGCGCTCTCCATAGGCACGTCGTCATCCTCGTCCTCTCCCAGTAACGTCGCACATCGAGCCAACACTCGGTCCAACCGGCTCTGCGCCTTCTCCAGTCCATCTCCTTCTCTCTCCACAGCGCTATCGTTAGTTGGAGGCAGTTGTGTGGCTGGAATTGCGGCTGTCGACTGTTGCTGTTGGCTTTCCCCTTGCTCGAAGTCCTCCATGGCACCCATCGCTTCCTCAGCGGCCTCCATTTCGTGGGCGTGCATGGCCTCCCACTCGTCCACCTCATTGAACTCGTGCTCGTACGCATAGATATCGGCGTCCGTCATGTCGTCACTAAATCCCTCGGACGCAAATTGCGTCACGCAATGATTGGTCAATACTTACATACAGTACATACGGTGTTACTGTTTAAATACGGGCCTCACTTCAACCGCTTTACAGCAAACAGCAAATACAGCTTCCTAGCCGAATAAAGTTGGTTGTTCAGGATGTTCAGGTGTGGGCGACTGCCTCCGTTCCAATTTACGCGCGAGGTCATTGAATTCATCCATAGTGCTCTGGAGCTCGTTCTCGCACGCAGCTAAAATCTCCGATCGGCGGCGTTGCACCTCACTAGTGACAGCTAGAGTGTCCAAACGTGCAAGCCCCTGCTCTATCATCATATCACCGAGAAGAGATTCGGTCTGCTTTAAAACGTCGGTACTTTTCGACACCATGTATGGCACCGCTACAGGGTCGTGTAGATCGAAGGATCGAGCGTATAGGTTGTTCGACAACTCTTCTGCGATCTGCTGGAGCTTGAGCATGTGCGTTTCGTAGATTTTGCCTCGTTTCTCGAGACCATCAATGCGTTCATTTGCATGGAGAAGCTGCGATGCAACCACCATTAGATACTACTGAATCTTTCAACAATTTACCTGCAAATACCTGTTGCGTCAGCTTTTTGTTGACATAGAGCTGCTCAACAAACGAAAACTGGGTATTAATCATAAACCATTACATGTATACACAACAACTTCAATACAAGCGACGGACCATAGCAGTTAGTCTGCTTTTTGTGAGCAGATTTTCGTTTACTACTGCGGGCAACCCTGTCGATCGGACCAGCATCCTTTCGCGCTTCCACCGACGCTGCCTCACGCGCGCACTCAATGTCTGTTCACTGCATACAAGCAAAAATCACTATTGCCACCTTTACAACATTATCAAGGAATATAACGTACCTGTGATGCATTTGGTTGATATCGCGTAACTGTTCCCACGAATCCGCGTACATCCACCCATTTTCATCCGTGTGGGCATGAATGTCGCAATGCCAGTCAGATATCCACTCCCAATTCGATGACGGGAGCTCCAACTAAACCAAATCAAACGACTTTCGCTTCAATTTGCCAGTGCATACAACTTCCAATAACAACGCCTACCTCGCTGAATCGTGTTTCCTCGCCGTTTGTCCGGCACAGCACAGGCAGCTCGGCTCTCGAGACGCGCATGGCAGAACCTCGTGGCGCCAGGTTCTGGTTCTCAAATAGCTCCTCCTCCACGCGATGCAAATCTGGAGCGTTCTTGAAACTTTGGCCGAAGTTGGTTTGGTGTGATCGCTTGGTAGCTGTGAGTTCTTCCTGATACCGCTGCACCAGCTCTTCCATCGCACGCAGTTCACTGAGATGCAGCAACAGGTGACTGAGTTTTGTACACCTTCGCGCATATTTCTGCTACTTTTACCTGCGCAGCTCTTGGCACTCGCCCTCCAATTGCTGCTCCCTCTTACTCATGGCGAACTGACCCCACTGTCAGTTTGACAGGCTGCAAAATATGGATACTCGAGCTAGTACTGTAGACGTTTCAGGCTGAAACTTTCAGCAAGCATTCTTGCCTGACAAAATACAATAACTGCCCTCACTTCGGATACTCTAAAAAAAGCGTCTTATTAGGGGTATAAAATATGCAAAGAAATTCTGCCACGAGAAAGGCGTTTTACTTCGGGCAATCAGTGAAACTTGGTCAAACGAATACAATCGGTAGTTGAAAGGGTACCGGTTTTTGGCAGTATCCGAAGTGAGGGCGGTTGGTTCCAGTACTATTTTTATCCAATCATGATCAATTCATGATTTTATTCGTCAAAATATATCTATTTTTTAACCAATCACGAATGTATTGTTAAAATGTGTAATTACGTCTTTTTACGAAAATATTGCAGCAACCACCCGATTGATGGCGAGCAGCTCGGAGCAAAAACCTATCCGATAGTTGCCATTCAGAAATTGACCTCATTGAAGAACAAACAGCGCTGGACGAGAGTGGTGTGACTTTTACTTTTTGCTTAAGTAAGTACCAGGTTTCTCAAGTGATTACACAATCAGATGACGAGTCTGAGGACGATGAGCGTCTTATTGCATTGCGTTCTGCCGTGCTTCGAGACGACTCGGATTCCCAATGTGAAGAACATTCGAGGCATTTGTATGATGAGACCGATTTTTATTGCTTGTTGTACGTTTTGGGTGCCTGTCGATGATGTATAAAAATATTTGCTACTCTTGATATGTCTTCGGCATTGTGACGACATTTATTTATCACCAAGATCACTGAGACGGCGTCAACAATTGCATATTGAAATTATTCTCGAAAGGCAGTGACGAATGCTATAGGGACATCTGAGACGCGGTGGGGATGTAGTGTCCTCGCTGTCTGAAGAAGTATATAGTGGAATCTCATTACCTGAGCCTTTTAACCCCCAGGATTTGTGTTGGTAACCAAAGTGTCAAATTCTCGCCGCTCTTTCCCCGTGAGCAGTAGAAGCCGAATCTTTGGGACACTAACCTAGCTCGGGGACACATTTGAGCATGTGGATCCTTCTATACAGGAAGAAGGCAACAGCAGAAATGTTGTTGAGCACGCAAAAGTCTCCCAGTGAACATACTATAGTATACAAAACCTTTAGCACAACAATTGGATTTTCACTTCACATGAAACAAATTTGCTTCCTGAAACTTAAAAACCTGGCAAGAGAATACATATCGTTAATTAAAGAACGCGGAAAAACTAGAGAACGCAAACGTACCTCATTTCCTACGCTGGTCCAGTTTGGACGTAGTTCGCGTGCGAATAGTTCTGCTTTCCTATTTGTAACAGGTACGGTATCCTCATCGAAAAAGCTCTCCGGTGGCGGCTTCCACGAGTGGCGGAGCGGAATACTGAGAACAATTCGCATGTCATCACCAAGTCTCTGACGCAGTAGCTGCTCACACACTCGGTCCTTGGCGCGATATGCAACAACTAACGTCTCAATAGGCAGGCGATGCGTTGAGTCTAGTGGGGTAACCAGTTCACCGTTTCTACTGAGTTTGAGCCAATACCAACACGCGTGGAAAGTGAAGCCCCACAAAGGCAGCGCTTGTTCGCGAAGATAGGTCAAATAGCGAGGTCGGTGCGTCACCCACACCGCCAGAATGCACCCGTCCGGGTCTGCAATGTGAGCGATATCAATCTTCAGCAACTCTGTGTGGTCGAATGTGTCGTAGTGCTTTCCTCGAGACACGCTTTTGTTTTGCCATGGCGGGTCCATCATGATCAGTTTGTGCTTTCCAAGCTCGAGTTGGTTGAGTTCTCGTATATCTCGCTGAGCGAAGGTCGACTCAGCTGGTATCACCACCTTGATGCCATTCACTACAGCAACGTGGAGGCGATCCGATTGGTTTCTATGGACGTTGCCATCGTCAAGCATTTCTGAACTCAATTTCTCCGTCAGCGAGTTCACTGCGTCTCCGTGTCCTTCGTCAAAGATCGGTAGGAAATCTCGCAGTACGAATCGAGGACCACCCAAGCGTTTGTACGCATGCTGCAATGCGTTTCGGACTCGCTCATTCAAAGGAACAAATTTGCCTTGAGTTCTGAGTTCTTGCAACTGGCGGTTGCGCCTTCTAGCTGCTGTCTCCCGCTTCCGCTGGCGACGCGTTGCAGCTGCTGACATTTCCACTGAAACATTCATGGTGGGCGGTCGGAAGAAAGCAGCTGAGGGGATCTGGAGCGAGTCCTCCCGCACACACATTGACCCCATGTAGTAGTTGTTTACGAGCGCTACATGATTCACGCTCGATACCTTCGGCTCCATCGGTGTATAATAGACCGAAGTGTCTGCTGCCACTCACATGTATAAATATTGGCAATTTGTGCAAAAATACGTGTTACCACTCTCTGATTGGTGGAAATACAAAATGCTGTTTTGATTTTTGTATTGAAGGACGGGAAAATCTGGAGATCGAGTTAGGGAGATCGAGGTGTTAGAAACAGAACAAATTCGCAGTTCGAAGAACTGTCGTTTTTAAGGGGGTACACGGGGCCGGGTTGGTGATCGTACGACCTTCCTTCAACTGTGGGAGAACATTCTACCAACATTTAACCATTTTGGAAAACACTTTTTCCTGAGACAACATTGGGAGCAAGGTGTTTGGATTGAAGCTCTCCAGCACTTTTTTCATGAACGGGCGAGATCTCCAAACACTCTCTTCAGTACATCGCTAAAAGCACTGGATGCGACCGTAGTCGCCCTGCATGAGGTAGACAGAGTTGTGTTAAAGTCTTCCTGCTCGAACATGCCGGCCGGGTTGCTGTAGAACCGGGATGGATGCTTTCAAACGTGTTGAAATTGATGTACTGCGGGCTCAAGGTTAAGGATACTTCCCACTTAATTGTACAGCTCCTTTTCCTGCTTCACGTTGCTATCGGAAGGCGGACGGACGACTAGAAGGCAGTGCATGATGTCTAGGATTCGGATCCCGATGCACGGTGCAGGTACTGCAGGCTATACCTCCGACTCTGTGAGCTTGCAGCAGATAATTGAAGAATCCTGGTGGGATTGATGACTGTTGTTTACTACATACCTTACGCGTTGGCATGATACTTCGCGAATCGCGTTCGCATCGTAGTTAAAGTACCTTTAAATTCTCTATACTCAAGCTGCACCTTGAGTTACACTGTGGCACTTTCCACGTGATGGAACTTGTTGTACTCGTGCAAATTACTCTTCTTCACATTAGCAGCTTGGCTACACTTTTTGCCACCGGACACGAACTCTCGGAGCATCTCCGCCTCCAATTTGTTGCCCAACTCGCGCATCTTCGAATTCTTTTTGGCGCCTTCCGCCAGTTTCACAATGTCTTTACTGGAATAGGTATTGACCCACAGCGTCCGCGGCTCCGTTATCCCAACCATGGAGACAGTGATGAGAGGAAGATCAAAGCGGTAAGCACCAATGGTTTCTTGCAGCAAATAATAAAACATTTCTTTGCTAACGGAATGACGAAATTGTTTCTTCCAGCAGACA
>NBNE01000469.1:0-22145 GCA_002215365.1 Phytophthora megakarya
TAGGAACCCCCACCCACCAATATCACTGGCAGGAACTCCATATTGTCATGACCTTCAACAGATATTTGCTGGAGAGTACACTAGCTTCTCGAGCACCTCGCCGTTGTCACCACCAAATCTAGAATTGTCAGCTTTAATGAATGCTTCTGTTAGCAATTGGGCAACATTGAAAAGAGGTGTGAATTGCGATGATCCAGATAGAACCTGGTATCCTATCGACTTTGAAGATGCATACAGCAGTGTTCTTGGATAAGCGATATATAGACAGCAGCGCATTAGCGTTTCGTTTGGTATTGGACTTGATTCGTCTGAAAACTTATACTACAGACGACACGAATTGAGCTGAATATTGAGTGTCTCCTTTTGCACTCTTGAGATAACAAGTTCCACCATTGAGATCTGTCCAGGAAAAGGCCCCACAGCCCGTTGTTTTCATGCAGATGGAACAGCAGCCATAAGCATTTACACTAGAGGCGCTTCGAATATTGCTACCCGTGTACTGGACATTCAACTCCAATGCACAACTTGGTGCTGCTGGATTCGCAAGAACCTGACCAGAGTCGACACCAGTTTCCCAGGTCACTTGGTCTTTTCGGTTTTTAAACCAACACGTTCCTCCTTTGTAGTCACTCCATGAAAATGCACGACAGCCTCCAAAACCTTCACAAAGCGCGCAACATTCATTCGCATGAGTTGCACGAGCACTTCCGATGTCGTTACCCACGTACTCGACACCTTGTTCCAGACCACACGTGGGTTCCTCCACATATGGCTGCGATGATATTGCGGCAGGGTTCACCACCATATTTCCCTTAGCACTTTTTAGCCAACACGTGCCTCCATCATGTTTACTGAAAGTAAATGCTCGACAGCCTGGAATCTCGTCACAAACAGTGCAACATGCTCCTGCGTCGCTGGCTTTGACGGTGGCGATGTCATTCCCGTTGTAGTCGATTCCGTGCTCAAGTACACACGTTTCGGCGAATCGAAAGGTGGAAATGGTCCCCGATTTGGCATTTGCATTGACTGCAATGGTCCCTCGTCCAGTTTTGAGCCAGCAGGTGCCGCTCTGATAGTCCGTCCACGAATACGCTCGACAACCAGCACTTGCGAACTGTTGACACTGATGACAACACTCAAATGCGTTGGCTGACTTGAGCTTCAAAAGATCGTTACCGATGTAGTCGAATCCGTCCTCAATCACACATTCCTCGGGTGCTGCAAGTGCCAAAGTTGCAATGGTTGATAGCAGCAAAAAGCTGAATAGCTCCATCAGGAGATTTCGAAATGGACATTAGCGGAGACTTTCAACTACCTCGTGTATTTTACTCAAAATATGCCTACACGATGGCCGATTTCACGCCTACTTTTACCTCCGTGTCGCCTTTTGCGCTCTTGAACCAGCATGTGCCACCCTCGTAATTCGACCAGGAGAAGGCCTTGCACCCACTTTTGGCCATGCACTTGGAGCAACAGGCGTAAGGATCCGAGCTTTGAGCATTGCCAATGTCGTTGCCCTTGTAGTCGACGTCCAGCTCCAATGCACAGCTCGGAGATGCAGGGTTGGCCTTGACTTGGGCCGACGTGACACCTGCCTTGAGGATGGAGCCATCTTTGCGGTTCTTGAGCCAACACGTGCCTCCATTCTGCGCAGTCCATGAGAATGCGCGGCAGTCGTCTCGTTTTGAACACGCATCGCAGCAGTCCCCAGGTTTACTAGCAGGAGCACTACCAATGTCGTTACCCACATAGTCGACGCCAAACTCGAGCCCGCAGGTTGGAGCTTCAAGATACGGTTGAGCTGAGCGAGCCGCTGGGTTCACGATCGTTGGCCCTTTCGCACTCTTGAGCCAGCAGGTGCCGCCATTGTGCGTGGTGAAGGTGAAAGCTCGGCATCCAGGGAAATACAAGCAGGCACTGCAACAGCCTAGGGGCTTAAGCATGCGAACATTTCCGATATCATTTCCCACATAGTCGATGCCTTCGTCAAGGAGACAGCCACCGACTTGATCGTTGCCCAAAGGCTGCATGGACGCCGACTGCACTCCTGACTTTACAATGATGGTACCCCGACCACTCTTGAGCCAACATGTGCCTCCGTTCAGATCCGTCCACGAATAAGCTTTGCATCCGGTAGTGCCTTCGCACTTTGCACAACAACCGTCAGCAGTTGAGGATGTTGCGTTGCCAATGTCGTTGTCGACGTAGTCGAAGTCAGGTTCGACGTAACATTGGTGTGTGTCGGTGACAGCAGCGTGGGTTAAGAAGGAAGCAAGTGCAGCAGCAGTTAGTACGAGCAGGGAAGGAGTTTGCATGGTGCCGGTCTTTGGCGAAGTTGAAGTCGTGGGAATATTGAAAAGTGAGGGTCACACGCACAAACAATCAAGCAAGGCAAGGAATTGACAAATAGCCAAGCAAAGCAAGGAATTGATTGCAATTGCTCCTAGGTTCAACGTTAGCGTTTCATTCATGTAAGCGCAAAGCGCTATCAGTTCGGTGGGGGTATCCTACGCCGTTTTGGTGGGGCATGATTAATTGCTCGTTCCTGATTCATTTCGAGGACAGACAAAGTACTGTTGGGTGCATTACGTTTCGTGCGGTTTCGTACATTTTGAAATATAGGATGTGCTTGCGACAGTAACCCCATCGATTGCCATTGTCGTTGGGAGATTGGCAACTACTGTAGGTCGGGTACATGGTGTCGGCGGTTGTTTCCCGACATTGGATTCAGTTAGTAGCTGTGGGACACAGTTTCTGTATTAGATCAGGGTTTCTTGTTGACACGTGAAATACCAAACATTTGAAGATGTAGAGAGTACCACCGTTATTCTCGCCACTTCCCACACATTTTTCGTAGTGAAAATGGATTCAGTTAGTAGCTGTGGGACACAATTTATGTATTATTAATAGATCAGGGTTTTCTTGGAAATAGCAAACATTTGAAGATGTAGAGTACCACCGTTATTCTCGCCACTTCCCACACATTTTTCGTAGTGAACACTTCGAATAGGTTGAAGTGTGTGTTATCAAGTACTTCAGTATTCGTTTTGAGAAAGCCGAAAAAGCGTTTTCAAGTAAATCATCTCTGCAATTTGGAGAATAACGGCTGTACTTGTATCCTTTTCACGTATCACAAGAATACCAGCAATTAAAACTTATATTATTGATAGACGCGAAGTTTGACTACGTCTTTGATAGTAATACGTTCCTGTGGGTTGTAGCAGCACATGCGCTCGATAAGACACCACTCGGAATCAGAAAAGCAATGAGCAGGACGGGAAGGTGTCAGTCCGTTGCGAACTTTGGAGCGAACCGATGTCTCGGTCATATCACTTCCCCAAGGTAAGTCGCCGCTAATAACTTCGATAGCGCACATGGCGAACGAGTACACGTTTGATGCAAAGGTAGGTGCTTCGCCGTTTAGACATTCCGGGGCAACCCACCGACACGAACCACGAACAATGTTTTTGTCGACAGTGGCGTCATCCACGCGTCTTCTACTCTTGAGAGAACTGAATCCAAAATCTGCAAGCTTGATGGTGCCTTGTGCGCTGACAAGAATGTTATTGCACCTTAAATCCGCATGTACAACATTTTGCGTGTGCAAGTAGCGCAATCCAAGTGCTACTTCGTGAAGCAGGCGCCGAGCACCATCACCACGGTCCTTTGACCGCATTGAAGCCACGAAGCAATCGATAGTGCCTTGAGCTGCATATTCGCTCACGAAAAATCGATCTTGTCCCACGTGGCAGGCACCAAGCAACTTCAGTACGTTCTGATGTTTGAGGGTTGACCAGACTGACATTTCATGGAGAAATCGTTGGTACGGATCTCCCAGAGACTCTTTGGCGTTCGATTTATCACCTCGTCGACTGCGTAGTGGGATAATAGTTCCTGCCTGATCAGGTGGAAGCATTTTCTTGACAACCACATCGGAGTTCATCCACTGGCCAAAGTGTATCGAACCAAAAGCCCCACGACTGAAAGTGTCCAATTCGTTCAATAGCACCTCGTACGGGGGGATAAACCATTTTGGAAGGGTGGGCTCGGTGGTGCGAAAGGTGGGTACCATGATTTGGTACGTTTCTTTTACTTTCACAAGCGTACTCTGCAATAGGTCTAGATCTTGAGGAGCATAACTTGAGCTCCGCTCCTTGGATTCGAAAGCAAGTAAAGCGCCAAGCAACGAAAGTTCTTGTTCGCCATCCAACTCTCCACTCAGTGTTTGACCATCCATTTCAAATGAGAAACGCATGCGTTTCCAAAGCTGGTCGCGGTATGACTCGTACTGAAGAATCCAAGAATGAATGGAAGCACCCAAGCGATTTAACCGGAGTTTATCCATCAGAACGTCCAATTCGGTATGAAGCTCCACAATAGTTTCAATGACCTGACGTGTTGCTGCCAGTCGTAAAATGGGATTTTCGTTAACGTGCCGTTGCAGAAAATCTCGGAACCGAAAGATCACTGATGCCAATACGGGAAGGCGCACTACTACATCATTTGGGTCCATAACTTCTAACTGGGCTGCTATATCATCCATTCGCTCGTAAAGCTGGTAATTCAAAGCTGAGCTTTCGGAAGCTTCGTCGCACCACGCTTGAACCTCGCTAAGAGCACAAGCTATGGATGCCGAGGTTGCTCGCGGTTGAGTTTTGCGCAAAGAGTGATTCCTGGTTTTCTTCTTCCGTCTGGTCGAAGAGAATTCGATGTTGGTTTTTTCTTCATTGTCAGCGAACACTTGAAAACTTGCCAGAACTTCGGTGAGCGATGGTCGATTTTTCGGATCGAGGGAGACCATACGCTCCACCAAGGCCCATTGCCAAGCATCATCAAGTGCTACCGGTCTTGGTGGCATTCCGTTCATTACTGTCTGCTTGCTTCTATACCATGTACCATGCTCATCAGATTGCCATTTACTACTGTCCCACACGTTCCCGCCTGAAAAAGCCTCAATCACGCACATTCCCAACACGAAAACATCAGATGCCTCGGTAGGCCCTAAAGAACCACTACGCAAGAGCTCTGGTGCCTGCCAGTACTTTTTAGTTGAGCTTTCACAGGATTCGTTGTACAACGTCTTCAGCCTCAATCGAACTTCGTCTTCTTGGCGAATCATATCAACATCGTCATAACCAACATCACTTGCATCATCCTCCAGCAGAGGATCTTCCTCCACGGTTGCATTCTTGTTACCGAAGAATGCTGACGATTCTAAGGCAGACTTCATTTGCTTCAGATTAAAGCCCGTCAACATGACAGCATCACGGTCTCCGTTGCGAAATAAAATCAGGTCAGCGCATGAAAGAGTATCGAGTCCGATACGCCGCTCGTGAAGGTACCGAAGAGCTAATGCGGCTTCATGGAGTGCTCGCCAAAGTGGAAACCCGTCATCACCGAAACATCTAGTCAGTGGAGTTCCACCTGCAACAACGAAAAATCGCTGTCGACTCACATGACACGCGCCGAATAACTTCATTACATGCGGGTGCTGCAGTCGCGACCAGCTATTTGCCAGTTTTAAGCATTCATCAGAGGTCATCGTCTTTGGTGCTTTCTGCACAGTCACAGCAGCGCGTTGCCATTTATGTTGCTGTCGAGTTCTCTCGTGGGGAGCGACAAACCACTCTGGTAACGACATCATTCGCAATTGTGTGTCGAGTTTCATACTATTGCTGCAGCAACTGGCCACGAAAGTGAATGTGCTTTCTAACAACTCCAATTCGTCCGCTGTCAGGATTGCGTCGAACTTTTGAGTGTCATGTTTGAGTAATGTGAGCAACTCAACCTGGTCGGTCGGATTTCGGATCCGCGAGTTCGAAACAGCAGCAGCCTCGTGGTCCTCCAGATACGATCGAAAAAACACTAGACGCTCTGCTCGCATTCGACGCCAACGAGCCTGCCAGCGAGGCAACGACGGACCTACACCGCTGGAAGCGGCTACCCCCACGCCGCAACGAGCCGTGATTGCATCCAGTGTTCGGTGGAAGCTTTCGACTTGCTGCACCAATCGCCCAGTTTGCGCAAGTCGCCACAGAGGACGCTTTTCAGCCTCGTAGAGAAAGAAAAAGCTGTGGATGTTGTCCAGCAAATCATCAATCGCCCTCTGTGTTTGTGCGTGGAGCGCCTTGTGATAATCGATCTTGGATGCCCTCTGCAAATATCGAGCAAGCAGCCCCAGTCGGTCTGTAAGATGATGGTCGAGGTGCGGTTCTCGTCGTCGCCGTCGGTGCAGTCGGCGTCGAGGAGGGTGTACGGGCGGAGGTGTGGAAAGCTTCGTGGACATTTGCCGATATCCTGTTGTTGACGTGGGAGACTCGAGTAGTACTGGTATGTCCGATAGTGACATCGACGGCGACGTGGGAATCGCCTCCTCGACTTTGTGTAGTCGTGACGCTGTGCGGCGCGAGGTGCTGCTCGTGCAGCCCATTGCCACAAAATCCGACCGGCGGCACGAAAGTACGATGTAGAGCGAGCAATGGAGTCTCACTAGAGATGGAGGTCTTTGGCACTACAGACCCACCGTGTATCTGGACGTATGAGCCATTGCAACCTGTATTCACTCCAAACCCTGAACGCTTTCGCCCAGCAATATCTGCTGTACCGGCCATAGAATAGGATGTTAAACCTCCCATGTTACAACATCATAACTTACAACATCATAAGGCAGCGATCGTCGTGTTGACATGTGAACCGGCATCATTAAAAAGTTTCCGTGCGGCATGGTCTGCTTATCCAGAAGGTTGTGCTCTATGTTGTGTTACTCATTGTATACGCAGCGACTTTGACCCAGCGATGTGTGTCTTCACTTCGAGATATCATGTGACCTATTCGTGGCAAACAGCGGATTTCGCTACGCGAGGGTCTCCAGCATGGTCAACGACATACCGGAGGATGTCCTGGTACAGCGGCTCGTCGCGGCTTTTAGCCTTGCAGATCGTCATGTGATCGGACTCGGGCAGCACGTAAAAGCGACCGACGCCTGGGTCGGCTGACTCGGGCTTCACCACGACAGCAGAGAGACCGAGCGCTACTGGTGCCGCACGTTCCTCACCTACACTGAAGCAGTCGATATCTAACTGCTTGAAGTTGTCGTTGAGGTCCTCGAGCCGTCTATTAGGATCTACACCAAGGTCTTCGATGGCTGGGTGCGTCTGGATCAATTTACGAATGGACTCAGACCGAACCCCGTTCGCTAGGTCCGAGCCAAAGTGCGGGACCGCGAGAAACACCACTCCCGTTGTACTATCAGCCAAGCCAGATTGATCACGTTGTTCACGTTCTAGCAAGAGCATCTTCTTGGTCAGCAAACCACCCATCGAGTGAGTAATGAAGACAACGGGGCGAGCGGGTACCCCCTGATGACGACGATCACGGCCGATGTTAGCTGCGTAAAGAGCCGAAAGCATGACACGTCCGCGCTCTTGTAAAGTTAGTGATGGCCACGGACTTGACCAGCTCACCATGCCAGCCTCATACCCCAACGTCACTAAACGCGCTGGGACATTGTTGCGCTGCAAGTCTTCAGCGAGCAAAATGTCCGGCCAAATAGCATTGTTTCCTTTCAATTTGCTGCCCATGTCAGTGCGCCATGTATTAAATGGATGTCCGCGTAACCCATGCACGAATACCACATCGACTAACGGCTCGGGGTTGTCCTCGCTGATAGGGCGCTCAGATACACCTTGGGGAACAATCGGATGTACACCCTCGCAATACACATCCTTCACCAGGCGACCAGTTGCCACTACTTCGTCATATGCCTGAAGATTCTGCACAACACGGAAGTAATTTGAGCGCTGCATCGGGTCAACACACTCTCGCCAACGACGGATGCTATCGAGAAAATGTTTACCTGAGACTGTTTGCTCAAGTAGCTTGGAGATGTCGACGTGGTCGCTTGAAATACCAATTCTAGCTGAATCAGTGGAAAGTGCTGAGCTTCTTGGATCGATGTTGAGGCAATAAGTGGCGACCAGATTTGCTAATACGCGAGCACATTGTGTGTGTTGCGCTGGTGTAGCAGAACTAGTAGCGGATAACAAAGCAACCAACGGTACAACACCTTGCTGTACTAGCTCAGTGTGGTGGAGCTCTGCCAGTACTGCTAAAGCTGACGTACCTGCATCCACAACTGCAGGATTAAATAAAATCCGCTCGTTGCCTGGGCTGCTGTACTAGCTCAGTATGGTGGAGCTCTGCCAGTACTGCTAAAGCTGACGTGCCTGCATCCACAACTGCAGGATTAAATAAAATCCGCTCGTTGCCTGGGGTCAACTCCTTTGAGACGTGAGCAATTTCCTCCATTTGCTTTACTGCCAACAGCTCGCCACCTGACAGTAAGCGCATCTGCTGAAGCATATTTGTGAGCCACGCTTGAAGAATGTGCTCTTGTTTGTTCCGAATTGCGGCTTCCTCTTCAGATATTAATCCCACCGTGGACGACTGCTGCTGCTCGGCCAAATGCACTAGGCTTGCAATAGCATTTTCGCGTACTTGATAATCTGTACTAGCGCTCCAAGATGTCAAAATATCAACCCATCCGAACTCAGTACTTGCTTCGTACTCTTCAGCACCGATGATAGGCAGGTCCGTGAGGTCATGAATCCCTCGAAAGAAGCGAGACATCGGTAAATCTCGACGTGATTGCAGAAGTGAAGCTGTCCATGACGCATCGAATAAGCAGTTCAGCGCCATGGCACCATTCTGAAATCCCGTGCAAATGTTGCGAAATGTCCAGGACACGTGCCGCTGAATGCTCGTGAGACATCGGTAAATCTCGACGTGATTGCAGAAGCGAAGCTGTCCATGACGCATCGAATAAGCAGTTGAGCGCCATGGCACCATTCTGAAATCCAGTGCAAATGTTGCGAAATGTCCAGGACACGTGCCGCTGAATGCTCGTGAGATTCCTTGCTGTGTCTTCGTCAATCGTGTTTCCAGCCTTTTGTTTCTTTTCGTGTATCTGACGAGACAGCTCGAACAATGCTGCTCTTGTCCTGGAAGACTCACAAACGTATCGTCGACTCTGTGGGGACGTCGTGAGTGTACGCAGGCATCGAGAGCTGGTCAATTGAAGTTGAAGTCGTAGCTTTTGACGAAGGCACTTAGTCTCCTCATCCTTGATTTTGTCGAGTTGTCCAGACTTTCGCCGAAACCAAGTTTGTTTCTTTGGTGTCATCTCTTCTTCAGTTTGTTCAGTCCCCGCCCAGTAGCAAATTTGCTTCATCCATAGTCCGTAGGTCTCATGTGTTACAGCGGCTGGGGTTTGTCGAGCAACATGGAGTAACCGGTCCACCACTGTAGCAGCCTGAAGTTGCATTTCCAAGACATCAGTATCTCGTGGAAGTGCCAGCATCCTTCTTGCAAAAGTCGGTCCCAATACGGCTTCCAGTTGTTGCGCATGAAGAGCGCTAGGCTCCTCTTGGTTTACTGCCTGCACAAGAGCGCCGAGTGCCCACAACCCAAACTTCTTCACAGAGTCCGGTAGTTCTGGGGAGCACAGATTCGCCAGCGCGGCACAACCTTCGGCAACATTAGAGTCGTCCAAATCGCCCAACTCCGAACGGTACACCGCGAAGGCACGAGATGCATCAGCTCCCTCTTCCAGTTTTCGATGAACCAACTGTTGTACCTTCATCAGAGCTTCACCTAGTTGTAAAAGATCCATGTAGCCCACGACATCCTCTTGCTGTGAGAGGTGAGCAAGAGCTTGTGCCAGTGTAATGATAGACATTTGCAGTTCTACTTGTCCATAGGCCGCAGCAACCTCCATTAGCTTTGAAAGACATTGCATGAGCTCTACAACACATATCAACCACGAAATAGTCAGCCAGTAGCTTCAAAACGGTCAATACAATAATTCCACACACGTTGCAGTCGTCTGGGTTCTGTGGGTTTCATCCTAAGACATTGCATGAGCTCTACAACACATATCAACCACAAAATAGTCAGCCAATAGCTTCAAAGCCGTCAAAAAAATAATTCCACACACGTTGCAGTCGTCTGGGTTCTGTGGGTTTCATCCATGCTGTGTACTGCACCAGCAGAGGCAACACACCGTGCTCAATGAGGAAGCGCAGCGTGTCTTGGCTCTGCTCGTCACTCTGAAGACGCAGGATGCAGTCCAACAGACGCCCCACCAGCTCGTCTTGAGCTGCTTGGAGTCCTCCACGGCTCAGAATCTCCATCCATTGCATCGCCAGTGCTGTTGCATCTTCGAATGAAGCTGTTGTCTTGCTCTCGTGGAGGACCAACGCTCCCATGTGAGCAGTATTGCGCAATTGTCGCGCACTGTCTGGGGACGAAGACAGCGCCAATACCGCGGCTCCTGCGCCCACAACTACAGACAGAGGAGGCAGTGACCGAGAGCGTTTACTGGCAGTCATGCGGGGGCCTTTTGTGGCGCGGGGCGAGGTGAGCCGTCGGCTGGAGGGTCGTAGGAAGCGCCGTGTCCATTTCGCCGCGGCTCCTGCGCCCACAACTACAGACAGAGGAGGCAGTGATCGAGAACGTTTACTGGCAGTCATGCGGGGGCCTTTTGTGGCGCGGGGTGAGGTGAGCCGTCGGCTGGAGGGTCGTAGGAAGCGCCGTGTCCATTTCGCGCATTTTGAGCGTGGAAGCATTCGGGAGGGGATGAGTTGACAGGCCAGAGTGATGGTAATCGCAAAATATATAGGAAAATGTATGGAAGCATTGAAGTGCGATTTTCAATGCTTACAAACTTTTGGAATGCTGTACCCCCATGTACGCTTACTCGCAAGTTAGTTTTACCAAGTTAGTTTTCAAGTTCTTTTAGTTTGCTGGGGAGGATTTATTATGGTCTTCGTGTTCAAACAGGTTGATCTTGGCGAATACAACGATATTCTCTAATAGACGTGTTGGTCTTGATACGTATATAATACGCGATGCCATCTTTTGAAGAGCTCTTCAATATTGCGTTTATCGAAGAGAAAGCGTTCTTCGCTGTTTCGAAAAGCAGAGCTATTGCTCATGTGACGAGAGTCACATCAGCGGTGATTCTGAGTCAGCAATATCCATTGTCCAAGTGTTCACGTGACTCCTGGTATGCTGTTCATCATCATGTCGTCAATGAGAAATGGAGTGACGAATTGACCAGAACGAACGAGCAGAACGAACGAGCAGGAGAACAAAAACGAGCAGAAGAACAAACATGAACCATTACCTGGCGTTTCAAACTAATAAACTAACTTACTACTACATGCCACCCTCTTATCAGGGTGGACTCTTACACGCTGCTCCGCGTGGCCTTCAATCGGTCGCGTTTTCGTTAAATATGTTCGCCACCGCGCTCGCGACGGTGGAGGTGTCCATGAGATTAGTCATCGCGACGAAGACCGGTAGACCACTCGCTGTTCTGCTGCAGTGACGTCCAGAAGACGCGCTCGAGGTGGCTCAGCTGGCACAGTGCTTGGCGTTTGGCTTCTGGGTCGCATTTGCCAGCAGCGATGCGGTACCAGTGATACTTGCGCACGTAGCCCACGAACTTCTTGCTGATGCGCATTGGGTGGCAGACGAGCACCTCGGACAAGAACTTGCGCAGAGACACATTGCCGTGCAGTGGAAGATAGCCCGCCTTAAATGCCTCAATCATCGCCTTGGCGTAGTTTTCCTCCTCTACCGACCACCGGCCACTGCGTACCATCCCATGCTGGGAATAATCCGACCGCTTCAGTACGCGCTGGGTCGGCTTCTTCGGCGCGCTTTGGCACTTGGGGCTTTGTCGGATAAGGTTTGAGTTGGCAATGGTTTCAGCCACTTCGAGAACTTCAGTGGATGAAGAAGTGGCCTCATTGTTCATAATAGACTTGAGGCTGAGCGGGTTGAACGACTCATCACGTGGAGTCGCAGGTTCATCTTCCTGGTCAAAAGACCCACGCGAGCTTGCACTCAGACTGGGGAACTTCTTGCTAACACGCATGGCCTTGCACTGCAGGTTGTCGGCAACGAATTTTCGCAGGGACACGTTGGGCGGTAAGAGAAGTTCTCCTCTTTCCACGGCCTGAATCAGAGCATTTGCGTACTCCTTTTCATCAGCCGACCAGCGACCCTGCTTCATCTCGACTGCAGCCTCAGCTCCAGCCAACTCGGCAGTATCGTTGGTGACCTGGGTAGTGTTTGGACTGAAAGGAGCTGTTGGAGAAGCTGTAACACTGCTGTTTTCACTGAGGCAGACGTCCGTGGGGAATTTGCCTGTCGTTAGCACGGTATCCCAGACAGAGGCACCCGAGTACGCTGACTGTCCTAGGGGAGCGCTAGCGGGGCTCTGCACTTCGGTGGTTGACACAGCACCTTGCTGTTGGTAGAGCTGGTGCTGATTCTGTTGAGGGGCAGTTGGGTAGATCACGGCCTGACGAGGCATGTGACCTAGCAAGCTGTATGCAGTTTGCATGTCTAGTCCGACATCCGAGCCGATACGGGCTCGCTTGGGCATCGCTGAAGTTTCGAGTGGGTAGCCACCCATGGCGTGCATGATGGAGGGTAGAGTCTGCATCTGCGGAAGCTCGCGCTTGAGTGGACTGGAGCGGCCGTAAAGTGACGGCGACGTCTCGGGCATCGACGGACGGACTTGCTCCGCAGCTTCCAGGAGGGGGGTCAAGCCAAGCTGCAAAGATGACAAATACAAGGTGAGACTTCAATTTCAAGCCAGGATGCAACCACCATCTTGTGACTAGCGGCACATGGACATGTTCGTCCCGGTGTCACTAAGATGGCTTCAGATTGCACATCAACAACTTGGAAGCTTACCTTGGCCATCTCCGGCTGCGTGAAGAACGAGGACGGCGACGATGGCGAGCGCGTGGTGGGCCCGTGTGGCGAAGGCACGGCAGCACTCGGCGCCTCCGTCTTGACGGGCATTGGCGGCGCGGTGTGATACCCTCGCGTGTCGTCGTAGCCATTGCGTGTTTCTTGCTGCTGGCTGATTGGGATCCGAAGCTTGGGCAGCTCGACCGCCGTCGGCGCGAACGGGGCTGGTCGCACAGCCGTCGACGGCAGCAGCGAAGTCGAGGAGGACGTGAGCATTCGGGCGCTGAATCGAAAATGAAAGCGCCGGGACGGGCGGACGACGACGGGGGCCATGGTCTCAGCTTCAAGCGTCAAACCAACTTCAATCTGAAGTTCGGTAAAGTTCAACACGGCGCCCCGTCTCGCAACGCGAGAAACTGAAGAACAAAAACGGTTGCGAACAATCGCGCCGCATGCAGGTTCCGAAGCGCCCACGAAGTGTGTGGCGGGCAGCAACTTGAACTCAGTCTTCTTGGACAAAGAGCTCGCTCGGATGTGCATTAGCTGCTGTTGTAATACAACTTGTATGCTAGTTGAAAAGGGGATGCAAGCGAAGTCGCTGCAAAATGGCGCTCACGTTTTTCGGTCCGATAGGATTTGTTAAACGCAAGTGACAGTCAGCAAACTTCAGAAATGCGTGTTAAAATCACTCGAGGTTTGCTATCGAGATCGAGTTGCAAACCTGGACAGCAAGCAACGAGCATGGTTGCCTCAACGGCACCACATCGAAAGTGGCATCGCGCCTGAGGCAGCGTGGTTGAGGTGCCACGACCCCGCCTAACGACTGCTTGCAGTTTGGCGCGCCCCTCCCGCCGCTCGATATCAAGTTCAACGATGGGGCGCACCACCTCTTCAGCCTCGCTCGCGTAGCATGTGCTCCGGCAGATGGCCATCGAATAGGTTCGCTGCTGAGCGCAACTTTCGCAAGAAGTCGATGCTTCTTGCCGGTGAAGATTTCTGCTGCTCGCCAACGTATTCTACGCCGTTGTGATACAAAGCTGCAGATGTTTTCGGTGCTGTGATGACTCCACTGTTTACCCCACGCTGGACTGGCAACGTTATCATCAGTTGCTGACGCGCATGCTGCATGCACCAGAGCTCGACTGGAGCTCTGCTGCACGAAGCTCTGTTGCACCCATGGCGTAATGCATACAGGCTGTTGAACTTACACCCTCCCGCCGGGAGTCAGGGAGTCCCGGTGGTGGCATCCCGCTGACTACATGTACATGTACACTACTTCGAACCTCGTCAGATTTTGCGGTGCTCCGATTCTGAAGTGAGGTATTTCTGACGCTTCTGAGCATCTGAATGCTATCCAACTTGTGATCACTTGAAGTCGCGGCAATCCCTCACTAGCTATTCCATATTCTTGTGAGAGAAGTCTGCATGTAGTGGCAAACTACGTCGTAAAAGGTATAACCAAGTTCATCGTCAGCCAAACTTCTTTGTTGGAAAGCTTGAAGATCAAGAAGCCGTTGCACCCATATCGTGAACGCCGATCTGAATGCTGAAGCAGTTACTGTAGAGAGCTTGATCATTCTGCATGTATGAAAGACATCTGGTACGCACCGACCTACGCTTTTGTCGAGCGCAGGACTCGAATAAATCATCTGCCAGCACTTCAATTTACTTCAAGTGCTGAGTTTCCGGTTCTCGACTGACAAGTTCACCTTACGCATGATGACCATGAAGCAAAGAATTTGAATGGCAAACGCTAGCCAGAACTTTGGCCATTGACGAGAATTTAACATTAAGTGCGCCCGCTGTCGTTCGACCATCGCTTAAATGTGAGAGCTGCGCCGACAAAGCGGACATGTAGGACTCGTACTAAACCAGTCAATCACGCAGTCTTCGTGGAAGTGATGTCCGCACGGCAAAGCCACCAACGGTCTCCCTTCGTCTGTGACGGGGTCCTCGTTGAGGCAAATGGAGCAGAGCTGATCGTGGGCTTCTTCACCTACAGATCTTGTGTAGTCGTTGAAATCTTTTAGCGCCAGCACCGCAGAGTGCCGCTGAATCTCTGCATCTTTCTGAGGCTGCGGGATCTTAAGAAACGCCTCTAGCTCGGAGAAAATTGTGCACAATTGAGCCCAAGAAGAGGCAAATCCACCGGCCTGAAGTTGACTGTTGGTCTTGTACACTGCAAGATCCGTGTACACCCCAAGCAGCTTCCGCACAAAGTTGGGAAGCCCCACAACTCGCTCTTTGATCACTGCGACCTTGTTAGCGCGGAAGTGTTTCTTTGGGAATGTCGGCGATATGGCGCGGCGCATTGCGTTCGAGACAACTGCAAACGTCTTTTGTCGGTCGACGGTCGTTTTCCGGGTGAATTCCCTTCGGACAGTGTACTCCCAGTCTTCGATTCGCTTGAACAGGAGTCGGCGGAAGGTTTCCAGCTCGGAATACCGCTTCTTCAGCACCCACTGGTCATCATCGCCATGTCGGCTGTCAGCCCGACGAATGTCCATGCAGTAGACGGTGAACCACGCTTTGACGTTAACTTCTGAGGTCGAGACGTGGTTGGTTGTCGTGCGAATCTCCAATTCGCTGCCGGTCAGAGCCTCCCTCCGACGCGTCTGGAACTTGATCAGCCGCCGAAAGTGGGGCTCATCCATGAGCCCACTGGAGAGCAGAAGCTTGTTCTCGATGACAGACGTCCTCATTCTTGGTGTGCTTTCTTTAGCGTTGCGAATGAAGCAGCTCGAGCAGTGGTGTTGCGGAATGTTGCTTGGAATCTCTGAACTTCAGAGTCGGAGGTTCCGTGATCAATCTGATGTTGACGGCAAGTCGGATGCAAATCTCCGAAATCGATCCGTCTGGATATTTTGCGTCGATTACGAACAGCACTTGCAGTCTTGCATTTTGTCATTACGGATAATTGGAGCTGACTAAACGGCAGGTATGGATGGCGGTCTCGCCTTATACTTAACGCAGTTACGCGGTCGTGTTGATCGAAGTGCGACGGCAAAGTGGGCACGTCGTGCTGGCGCTGAACCAGTCGATAACGCAGTCTTCGTGGAAGTGGTGATGGCAGGGGAGCTCCACAAGCGGCGTTAGTTCGCTGTTGATGGGTTCCTCCTCGTTCAGGCAAATACAACAGACGGGCTCAGTCTCGCAACTCAGTTGCGGCAACACATCGAGGCTTTCAAGCGCCAGAATAGCCGACTGTCGACGTGTCTCGGCATCTTTCTGTGGCTGGGGAACTTCGAGAAACTCCTCGATCTCCGACTCCATTTGATGCAAAAGCTCGTAGGACGAGGTGAAGGTGCTGTAGTGCAGCTGATTGTTGCTCAAATAGAGTCCGAGGTCGGTGTACACCCCCATGAGCTTGCGAACAAACTCAGACAAACCCTCGACCCGTTCGGCAATGATTTTGGGGGTGTCCACACAGATGCGTTTCTTTGGAAACTGTGGCGAGATGGCACGGCGAAGAGCATTGGAGATGACGGCAAAGGTGTCCCGTGTGTCACCATGGCACTGTTTGATGTCCTTCACTTTTCGGTGAGCAATTTCGTAGCTGATGATATCTTCCCAGCGTTCAATGTGCTTCAGAAGTTGTTTGCGAAATCTCTCAAACTCGGAGTATCGTTTCTCGAGCACCCACCTCCCGCCCTCATTAGGATTGCGATCTCGCGCGAGTCCGGTGTGGTGTAGCACGTCCTCGGCACTCCGAATGCGCATGCGGTAGGCTGTGAACGACAGGTGTGGGTCGTCACACATCAGGACGTGCATGGCTTCAGTAAGGATCTCCAGATCGCTGCCGCCAAGGCCATTGCGACGACGCGCTTGAAACTTGAGGAGACGGCGGAAGTGAGGCTCATCCATGAGACCGCTCTGTGCCAGTAACTTGGCCTCCATCGATGGAGTTTTAATCGACTTGAAGTGGTGACGGTATTTCTCTTGTCGTGAAAGTTGCGGAATGGATAGCCTTGCGAACCGCTTCCGAGCCAAACTAGAATTGCAGATTCACTCGACGAGCGTCGGCGAATCTCCCGGGCAACTTCAACCAAGAAATAATCTCCATGGCGGTGCCAAGAAAAATGTATCGCCAGCAAATCGCCGTAACCCATGTGTGCATGAACTATGTTGATGCAGGCCGAGATAAACTTCTTTTGTCATTACGCACATGTAGTTTCAAGCAGATGAAGGAAGCTCCAGGCAGCATGCCGAGATCCTCGACATGACCAAGCAGCTCCAATGCATGCCTCCGCAGATTCGAACACTCTCAACGATGTTAGCCCTTCGAATCTACGAATAACGTGAATTCGTAACCACAGAGCGACGAAGAATGTGGCACTCTTGGCAGTTTGACCAAAACACCTCCGATGTAGTCCTTTGAATCTACGAATAACGCGAATTCGTACCCACGACGAAGAATGTGGCACTCTTGGCAGTTTGACCAAAACACCTCCGATAGCGAGCTGAGACTGTTGTCAGATTTTCACTTTTTTGCAGATCAGTTGAAGTGCAATAACAGCACGTATCCATGCAATTATTAGAGCTCGCACAATGGATTGAGAAATTTAAAGCCTTGGTGTCGAAGCGTCCATTCCCGGTTAACTGAACTACTCCACGACTAATTATCTCGTTAAGAAGCGATGAATTTTGTGTGTGAAGTACTATTGTTTCACAGCGTTTCAGACCAAAGAGCGCTGTAAGCGTGAAGGCCGTTTGTAAACGAATTAATCTTCCTTTTCAATAGAAGAACTCCGATAATCTGCTGCACTTCGAGCCCATGGAAATACGTACACTGATAAAGCAAAGGACTTCAGGAATCGATCATCAATACTTATAAATACTGCTAAGTTACTGGGACTACGAGCACACGATAGCTGTATACTGTACCAGCTCTGACCCGAGAATCCGAGCTCGTTGGGACATCTACAGAGAGCCTTCACTTCAACCGACAATTTATCAGTCGTGGTGAGGACATAAGTGCAACAACAGGAGTGGTAGAGTACATGTACTGTACGAGTGCAATTTGTAATCAGACTGATATTTTGCGGAGTGCACACCGAGAGATGCTGTATTTTCTTCACAAAAACAGTTCACATCAACGAGAGAGCGATTCGTTAGTGCATGTACTAGTACAGCAGCAGAAATAGTTCTAAAGAGTGAATAATAACATCCAGCGTCAACACGTACACGCGCGATGCAAGATCTTTCGACGTTCAACAGTGTGGACCACATCATTTATGGACGTGCTCAGATTAGTAACGCGAATCATCGCATATGATTGGTTAATTTTTTAATCACGGTGATGTGCAAGTAGCGGTTCGTTAGTGCATGTACTAGTACAGCAGCAGAAAGAGTTCTAAATAGTGAATAATAACATCCAGCGTCAACACGTACACGCGCGTTATGCAAGATCTTTCGACGTTCAACCGTGTGGACCACATCATTTATGGACGTGCTCAGATTAGTAACGCGATTCATCGCATATGATTGGTTAATTTTTTAATCACGGTGATGTGCAAGTATCCAAAAGACCATCACTCACGAATATCATGTTTAGACTTGCCGTCTGTATGTCCATTCTGGCCATTGGATATTTTGTTTACCAACACTGCAATCAGAATGGATCACGATGGCTACCTCATACTTGACGACGTCAAGTTGACGTGTTTCACCGTGTCACAATCGCTGGTAGCCCAGTGCCCAGTTATTTAGCGCCCATATCACCAAGCAGGCCGCTTGCCCTGTGGTCATCCTGATAAATTTCTCTTGGTCAAGCTCACCTCTTAAACTTCACCTCAACTTGCAAAGCACAATACATGTAGTCGTGAAAAGAGCTCAACACTGGTGTTCTGATGCGTGCGATAAATTTCTCTTGGTCATGCTCACCTCTTAAACTTCACCTCAACTTGCAAAGCATAATACATGTAGTCGTGAAAAGAGCTCAACACTGGTGTTCTGATGCGTGCAGAATTCACTGCTATCAGCGAGTAATGTACGGTCTCCATATCAGCCAGACTGCGACATGCTCGCGCTTTCTGCAGAATGCAGAACGACTCATTCAGAATAATGAGCACTACAAGCCCTCACGAGAATTGAACGAAATTTCCTCCTTACCGGAAAGCAGCAAATTGTGGTGATTTCTGTCTATGAATGTACAACAAAACTAAGTGTGGTGGTTCTCCTCTACACGTATACAGCATTATAATAATGCTACAGCAGAGTGCCATCTTTGAGCGGATGGGAAGGAAACCGATTGAGATAGTGCTTTGTGTTCAGTCGGATTTGATTCTGCAGCGTTTCGCTTTGTTAGTACCGGCCGTTGAATACGGGCTATTAGCGTTGATGAACATTGAAAATCGGTGGAGACTAGCATGATATTACGAGCCGCGCAAACAGTTTTGGTGTGATTCTTCAACGATTATGTGCCTATGATCTCAGCAATGATTGCCAGCCGTCAGGCTGAAGACAACAGAGGGCATTTGTTCGTTTTGGTGTGTTCTCCAATCGACGACCCAAAATTCACTAAGTCTCACCAGTCGAAGATCCGGGAGGGCAAATAATATCCAATCAGCCCGTCTCGAACCTGGATTTTCACCTGGAAACTGCCAACAGGAATGCGAGTTTCCAATGCAGAGGCTCGCGGTCGATCGTACAGGCCCCGCACTGTCCGCTCTATGAAGAGACAATAGCGAAGGCCAAGTTGCACGCTCGGTCTCTGCGCTCCATGTCCCAATCGCAATCTGCAATGCAATTGTGTGAACGGTCCATCCAGCTCTCTTGCGAACGAAAATGTCGGCGACCCCATCTTGCTCATTCCTACTTTGTCACCTAAGTGCCCTCACCACACTGCACCCGCACTAGTTTGGTCCGCCCCGTAAAACAATTCCTATTACCGGTATGACCATCACACCACGCGTCCAGAGTCAGTACTTTCAGAAAGACCAGGAGCTCATTCGCCTTGCGCCCAACCAGGACCAGGCCCGCTCGCTGCCTACGAAACGCGCCGGCACACCTTGGACGCTTGAGGAGCATGAATTGTTCCTGGAGGCACTTGAGTGTTATCCATCAGGCCCTTGGAAAACCATCGCCGCACATATTGGAACTCGAACCACGCGCCAGACCATGACGCACGCGCAAAAATACCGCGAGAAGATCGCGCGTAGGCGGAAGGCGGAAGCAGCGGCCAGTCCCACGAACAAGCCTGAGAGCGAAGTCCTAGTCACAAGCGACCACCCACGCCCCACGTTTGAAACGCCACAGACATCCAACCCGTCGATGGCAATGTCATCACATATGCCCAATCCCAACCACGCGATGATGCACGAAGGAGAATTCATGGACAGTCATGGACAGTTCGTGACCCAAGAAGGCGAGCTGGAGCTGGATGATAGTGTCATCGCCCTCCTGGAGACTTTCGAGCCGCTCGAAATGATGTCCGCGTTGGAGCCGTGAGCCCCCCATGTTGTCTATGTTGTCCGAGAGGCCTGCAAAAGCGACCCAAGATCCTGTGGTTAGTCAAGTGTTGATAGTCCGTTCCAGCAATTACATACCTAGTGGGTACGTACAAATGAGATGCGTCCACGTAAGAATGAAGAATTTATCTGGCGTTTCTGCTTCGTGCATGCTTCGACATTCAAGCAACAATTGGTTATTAAATCACTGTGTACATCAATATCCAAGAGCGATCAATCTTACCAGTTCGTAAGAATGAAGAATTTATCTGGCGTTTCTGCTTCCTGCATGCTTCGACATTCAAGCAACAATTGGTTGTTAAATCACTGTGTACATCAATATCCAAGAGCGATCAATCTTACCAGTGGTCCCGGGGAGTCGTTGAGAAGACACCGTTTACAGCGAGGAATAGTTCCGCGTGATCTGGTCTATTCGGAGAAAAGCGTCTTGAAAGAATTCGCGCTCAACGCCAAAGCGCTCGTACTGATGCAAATATGCATTGTGGGAGAACATGTCGTATGTCTTGTCAATCGTGATCGCTAGCGTCTGCAACATGGCTTTTGAATTGCTACAACACTTACAATTAGATTCATTTCAGTACAGCTATCCGTAAATCCAACAGGTACCTGATCAGAGTGCCTGTTTTGTCGTATGTGTTGAAACTTGAGCTAGAGGAATAACATCGAAACGGGTCCGTATTCCACGGAGCATACATCCGCGAATCTGAGAACGTTGTTACGTCAGCCTGCTTCGATCCCTTTCCTCGTAGTAGAAGCATAGTACCGATCGATCGGTTCAGCGATTTTCCATGCTCAGTTTCCAAAGATATATCCCAATCCACACCTTCTTCAAAGGATGCGTTGGCAACTTGCATCTGGTAGGGTAGAAACGAAGATCTTCAGTCATAGAGCCTTTTCCGGTTGTAGAACAGCTAGCATACTGTACCTGATGCAAATGCTTTACGATGCCTGCCCATGTATGCGTACTGAATTTCTTCGATCGATGCGGCATCAGCGGCAACATCTTGATATCCAGAAGTTTAAATGCCTGATATGCACCATACACTGGTAACATGAGTACACAAACAGCTAATACTGTCGCACTGGAGCATATTCACTGATTTCGTACCGGATGTTGGCACAACCGCTCGCGGATTTCGGCAAGTGGGTCAAGTGTCCTTCGTGATCGACTCGTTGGGTCAGTCTGCACCGTCAGGAACGCCGATGCCAAGTGTGTCGCTAGAACTTCATTCATAGCATCGAACGAAGGATGTGGGATACGTAGCAGCTTCTGGCAAATTAAACTCGCAGCGTCATTCTGCAGCATGAAAATACCGTGTGCAACATCAGCGAGACTCGCCATGGTGAGCATCGCATTGTAGTTCTGCACAATCACTTCTCCAGAATGGTACGGCCACACTACTGCATTCAGCAATGACGTAGATGGATAGAAGTCCGCAAGCTTCTCGGTTAGAAATGAACCCAACCCAGAGCCTGTGCCCCCTGCTGCGCTTTGCAGCGTAAGAAATCCCTTCAGTAGATCACAGCGCTCGGCTTCCTTGTGGCAAAACGAACCATGGATCCAAACGACTAAGTAGTTGGCCTAATAGTGGATTGCACACAGATCATCATTACAGTGCACGCACCGACTGCAATATGTCGAGTAGCTCGCTCTCCTCCTGCGTGCCTTCTGTTCTGTATCCACAAGCCCAGTTGTTGCCCGA
Source organism: Phytophthora megakarya (assembly GCA_002215365.1). Lineage (NCBI taxonomy): Eukaryota > Oomycota > Peronosporomycetes > Peronosporales > Peronosporaceae > Phytophthora > Phytophthora megakarya. Next base: position 21,941 of record NBNE01000469.1, read on the forward strand.
TCCGCTTTGCCTTGTGAACGCATTGTCAGGTCCATATTCCCAAGATGTCGCTGTCCTACTGCTCTTCGCTGGTTTATAGCACTGCTGAATAACCTTTGGCTCCATGTCAACGAGCACCGCGCGAGCACGTCGAACAGATGGTCGTACGACGGACTGGTCGCTGCCGAAGTCCTCTGGCGAGTGGAAGAAGGCCGAGGTCCTGGAA
>NBNE01000470.1:0-21817 GCA_002215365.1 Phytophthora megakarya
ACGGAAGACATGCAGAGCGAAGGACAGAGAGCAGATTAGGAGAGGTGTCATGAACTAGGGTACGACTTGGCCGCCTTGCCGTCGCACCCAGAATCACCTCAGTCGTAGACTTTATTGGAAGTACCCAAGTGAATCGTAATACATTGAAGCTTGTATTAAGTTTTAGTGTATTCAGGATTTACTAACCCCTCTCTTCCACGCTACGTTACTACTTTGCGAGACGCTCATCCAGTACTCCAGCAGTACCCGACCCTACCACTTTCAAGAGGGTTGGCGACAGTATGCGCGTGTCGTGTTAGCTGGACGCGCCGCTCGTGAGCGGTCAAGTGTTGCATGTGCACTCTCCTCTAGCTCCACTTGCAGCTGCGGGTGTTCCATCTCGTCTGCAAGGCACGGGAGAGCAGTGAATACTATTTTGAGTGCCTATGATAAATTTTACTATTACAGTACTTTTTGAGTTTCAGAAAAATTGTAGAGGGACGACGTCTTCGTTCTATAGTGCAGTCAAGTATGACATTACCTAACCTTAAGAAGATAACCCTTCAATATTGTTGCCCAGACGGCCTGGTAGAATTTGGTCCTATGTTTGTCCTACGAGCGGTCGTTGGTCCAACTGAACAATGCAGCATGCCATCCATATATAAAGTGTTTACTTCTTTTCGCAATGTTTCTCCATCCAACTTCCCGCAGGACGAGCTGGGCCTTAACGGTGTCTACAATGCTTGGGATCCGTTTAGTGTCCGACGAGTGCCCCCGTTCATGTTGAGACCAGCGGGAGACTCAAAGTTCGAGTAGCTGCCTTCCTGCGGAGTCAGGGCTGATTGCGAATAGTGCGACGACGAACGGCGCACGTGGGAACGCGAGCGCAGGAAGCTCTGGGAACGAGAAACACGGGCTGCGAACGATGGTCTGTTGCGCGCGGCCTCGGCATCCTTGCGCATCTTCTTCTCGCTCTTGAGCTCGATAGCACCATATTGGGTACTGGCACACACGATGAACATGAAGACCGTAAGCAGCAGACACAAACCGGCGAAGACCAAGTGGCTGATAGCGAACGCAGGCTCGATCATGTAGATCCCAGCCTGGACGGCGTAATACACGACGAATGACATGATGATGAATCGTCCGTTCTGGTAAGGAGGGAACACCTCAATTGCGGTGAGCCAAGTGCCGCACACAAGACTCAGCGTACCACTGACAAATGCCACGAAGACCAAAATCTGAGTGAGGATGCTGTTTTCCTGATCAGCAAGTCCCAGTGCGCCACATGCAAACGAAAGAGCTGCCGAGAACGGAAGCACGTCCTTAAAGATGGTCTTGCGCCGCAGGTTGTCCACCGTGAGCAGGCTCAACACTGCACCCACGAACGTCATGATACCGTAGTAGATTTGCCACTTGGATGTCTGTGCGCCAGCCTGGCTAGGAGATGCCTGGACATGCACGCGATGTAGCAATGCACCTGACGTGAAAAGCGCAAAAGTCATTTGTAGCACGACCACCAGCACGATACGGAACGGCACGTTGATACGACCGCTCTTGACCACAAACGAGTCCTTGAGTTCATTTACCTCCTCAATCACATCGTGACGCTGACGCAGGCGTACTAGAGTAGCTTCAGCAGCCTTCGGGTCGCTCTTCCGACGGTATTCCCAGTAGTGGCTCTCTGGTAGGAAGAATACGATAGGTACAAGTAGCACAATCGGAATAATACCGAAGATGAACTGCCATTGCCAGTCATGATAAGGCTCGTTGCTCCAGTCCTTGGACATGGTCGTGGCGTTGATGTCATTAAGAAGCACCGCCTCAATCATGTAACCCAGACCAGCACTAGTGAGGAACATAAGCACACCCTTGCCCTTCCAGCCCTGCATACAGATCTCGAAGTTGTACAGAGGGCATACGAGCGAAAGCATTGCGATACCTGCCGATGCCAAACAGACTCCGATCAGCACCATCGAACTCGACTCCATCCACACGAGAGCGCAACCACCGAATGTTATAAAACACGAAACCTCAATCGCCCAACGGCGGCCAATGACGTGAGCTAAAACACCACTCAAAATGACGCCCACGGCAGCTGCTCCAGCGGCGTACACCTTGATCATTGTCAAATCTAATGCACCCTCTAGGGTCACGTTGTTAAAGTAGATGAATGACTCATTCACAAAATTGTCGGATGAAGAGTTCACATATCCTAGGGAGAAAATAAGGCATGTCAACCAACCGTACGTGAATCCACCCAGTCCACCCACAACCACGCTCAGCGAAGCCGCATACTCACTGCCAGAGCTCAATGCACGTGAGAAGCCGCCGTTGTACATCATACGCGTCTGAATGGTTTTCATGAATGGGAAAGCCGACAACACCATCAGTGGAATTGCCAAGAACAGGCCCACGACCACATCAAAGAAAAAGGCAAGTTCACGCACAAGACCCCACTTGGCAATGGGCAAACCGAACACTCCGTGCAATAACTGCAGGTAGTGCAGGAGCGAGAATAGTCCAGTGAAAATGGCCACCGTCAACGAGAAAGACTTAATTCCATCCCAGTCCTGCATGGAGCCCACCACGAACGGTGCAATGCCAATAATTACCACCAATAAAGCATACAGCATACCTCGTGGAACACGAGCTTTGTTGCGTAAGCACATGCCCAAACCAAAGCCGCCAAGCCACAACAGAACGGCAATGCCACCAACACACGCCAGCAGCATTCCAATATCACTCAGGCTGAACGAATAGATGAAGATGTAGTACATGACCAACGGATGACGAAATTCACGAACTGCGTAAACGAAGCGGCTCATAGGACCAATTGGGTACATGAGGCTGGCCTCATAGTTGTAGAAATCGTTCCAAGTGTCGGCCGGTCCTGAAGGATGGCTGCTCATGTGATTTGGTAGCAGCCTTTCCTCATCATCTGCTTCCTTTACTGACATGAGCCATGTAAACCAGTAAGTAATATCGACATGAGTCTTGGAAAAGTCCAATCCATCGGTGTTGAATAAGAATGGCGCGAGTAGCCAGCATGTACCGAGCAACCATACTGCGAACGAAGCAATACCATAGTCTTGTCCCTTCGAGCTGTACGAGTTCAAGAGTGTGATGTTCGACGGGATCTGGTCGGGATCTGTGTCACAATTGAAGTCTGCAGTGGCACAGTACTCGGCCAATACATTCGTACCAATGTTGAAGTTACCGTACGTACCGAAGATAATCATCAGACCCATTAGCTCCACAGCCTTCCGGTAGTGAGAAGCAGCGTATTCCTTGTAGAAGTTAACCATAGTTTCACGGACAATGGCAAAGCCACGACCCGTACCACGGTACTTAGAACCACCACGCATGATGGCAATATCGTAGAAGTGCGACTTCGTACCCGTCTCAAAGATGTAAAACACTGGACCAAGAGTCACAATTAACTCCACAAAGTTGACCAGAGCCTGATGCCAACCGTACTCCACAAACAGCGTAGCTATCAATGGAATAGTCATTAGCATACCAAACTGGAAGATAAACTGAGTGTTCATCACTTCAGCTAGGTCATCCAAATAGTTCGTGGTGATAATGGCGGATTCCTCGATTTCTTGGTGCAGAACGATGTAAACTTTACCATATGCGTACGCAAACACACACAGCACCACCAATGCGTTACAGATGTAGAAGCCCATGTGACCGTAGAACATCGAGTTAAGGCGAAAGAAGTCCATGCCAGCACCCATTCGGTGCGAGTCACGACTCAGCGAGCTCTCAGCACTACCGTTGGACAGCTTAGCCTCGAATGCGTTAATTTGACTCAAAGTCACATCACGACCCTTTCCACACTGCATAAACTCTTCGTGGGTGACTTTCTCACCGCGAAGTGCCACATTGTAACCAGCGAACACATCTTCAGACAGATTGATACCCTTGCTTGCCTTAGACACACCACCATTGGACATGATGAACGATTTCTCAAATACATCGGGGTGACCATAGTGCATACGACTCTGAAGGGGGTTTGCCAACACACGCTGTGTCAAACTAACGAACACCAACTCTTGCAACGTCATGAAGTGTGCCAAAGAAGATGCTCGACCGGTGAAAATATGTTCCTTCATACCGATAATGGTGACATTTTTTCCGTTTTGTGTAGCGGTGGCCAGGAAATTCGGGATCTTAAGCGCTTCTTCGAAATAGTGCTCCTGATTCATATCGATCGTCTGCACGTATTCACCACGAGTGAAAGGCAAGGCAACATTCTGGTTCTCAGGCTTACCTTCACCAACCATCGGATTTCCGGGAAGCTCATAACGATACACCTCGACAATTTCATCGCCATCCGACTTGACAAGTACACAGTCGAAACGAGGGTCAGTGCCACTTCCAGCGGGGGGACGAATTGTATCAACATAGCTAACACGCCAGTTCGGGTACTTGCGCATAAGCAAATCGATATCAGCGGCGCGTGAATCTCCAGCCGCAAGCTGATCAGCGTAAATCTGGCAACTAGTTACATACGAGAACTTCAAGCCAGCGATGCGGTCCATGTGTTTGATCTTCTCCAAATGTGAAATGTTTTCGTCTGAGCCAATCTCCAACCAGCGCAACATCTTAAGCGCGTCTTCGTACATCATCATGCCATGCACCGTGCGTGCCAGTGTTTGTCCACGCATCGACGCCCACAGACGAACTTGCGTAGGCGTCTCAGCAAGAGCTTCATCCATGGAAGCAACACCTACACGCTCAAGGAAGTTGCCCCATTCGTCATCGTGGAATGTGATCAGGTACTTCAGAATGCTGAGATCACGGCCCTTTTGCTCCACCTTGCGGAAAAGCGGGTTCGAATCCACACGTCCGTTTAATTCATCGACAGAGAACAACACCGTTTCGTTGTAGTACGGTGTGACCACCGAGAAAGATTTCATTGCTGCAATCGAATCGATTGTCGGGATCTTCATGTGAAGGGAGTTCAGGAAGAAACTCATACGACGTTGAGCTTCATGGCAACGAGGCAACGCATCAGCAGCATCCAAGGTCAGCAAGAAGAACAATCGCGTGGATAGAGACACAACACTCTCATTCGAGCTCGGCGAAGTCGTACGCGTAGGCGAGTTCGAGTCTCGTTGGCTGATACGGTCTGCAAAAATCGACAGCAACTGCTCTTTCTGATAGGCGAGGTCAGGCGTCATTTTCGCAAATGCTGACTTGCGCAACTTCTCGGCCATCCACTCTTCCTCCAGCATGAGCTCAATACTCTTCAACAGTGCGTCCACTCGTTGCACGACAACCAATACTTGATCATGCGGAAAACCAAATGTGGCACCCGTAGGCACAACAGTCGGTTCCGGAAGGTCTAAGATGCTCGCAAGTAAGTCAACCACATTTTCGCGCACCAATCCGACGTGAGTGAGATTCACGACTCCGCTCACCCGACCTCCAGCTAGAATCTGATGAAACACACCAATCAGCTCTGAGTCTTGGGGGCCCAAAAGCTGACGAAGGATCTGGAACATTATGTCGACACAATTATTTGCACAGCCGAGCACTCCCGCCTTCTTAAGTTCTTTGAATAGTTGGCCGTCACTCATGCGCTTGGTCTTCGACTTGGCAGCAATATCCGCAGCAGCTTGTGCCTCACCAGCTATCAGGAACACAGGCTCTTCGACGGCACCAGTGTCCGAAATCTGGTATTGAAGAATTGCAGTCTCACGGTCATCCAGTAAATCCGACAAACGGAAACTGCTCACAATTTCGTTCCATACGACCGCAAAGCGCAGACGACTATTGGCGTCAGGAGCAACAGAGCTCGATGATAGAGGATTGTTGTTGATTGCCAGTTGTCCACGGGCGGCAGCGGACACTACCTTTTCGTCGAAAAGATTCGGAGCTTGATGAAGACGCGTCACGAACTCCTTAATGCGAGCCGAGTGGCCAATCTTGAGGCGGAAACCGATCCAAGCACCCACGATAGCCTGTGCGATGGCCAGCCAGATCTGAGAGTCGTAAATGTACACGAGAACCACGGGTGCCCACATCGCGGCCAGGAAAGCGATATTGTGTTCCGATTCGATGATACCATTCTCGAGCTGAGCGGCAGAAATATCGACGCTATAAATTTCAACACTGGGTCCAATAAGTGGCTTCACCATAAGTTGCAAGTTAAACAAGAACTTGCAAACGAAAATAATCGTCCAGAAAGTTCCATAGCATAGGAAATCTCCCCAGCCCTGGCCCATTGTCCGACCAATATATTGTTCACGCGTTCCGTCCATGGAGCTGAGGAAGGCCGATCTCCAGATAACTCCACGAAAGAACATTTGCACAATCGATACGATCACGATCGGTGCCATATACACTCCGATGAAAAGTGGCGCCATCGTGAGCAAGTCGCTCGAGCCGACGAGTGTCTTATATGGGGCTGCGTTCACAGCTGTAAACAGACCGAAGAACACGGTGTGCCACACAAGACGGATGAATACTGAAAAGGCGTACATAACGCGACTGAAGATCCGAGTACCATCAATCCAAACGTCTAGCATCACCTTGACTGCCAACAAACCACTGACCGTCATTAAGATCGAGTAGAAGGCGTGGTTGCGAACATCGGCGATATCGGAGGTGAAAAAATTCGAGTAGAAACGGAATCCGTCTGTGTCGTCAGGGTCCGAGCGGTACGCCACGTAGGCGATCACAACCAAAATGTGCATCATCACAAACAAGAAGAAGTAGATGCGGAAGAAGGCCAAGATGGGATTGCAGAAGCTGCGTCGCTCCTTGAATGTCTTGTAGTCGCGCGTATTCACGGCTTCGGCCACATTAAACTCGTCAAAGTTCAAACACGTGTCTCTCCAGAAGAATTCGTTCACATCATCATAGTTGGTCACATTCTTGTGGTCAACCCCGGCGCCATTCTTCTGCGGTGTCACATCGCGCATCTTCGCCACGACCGAGTAGAGCGGTCGCACAATCCGTCGTAAAAAGGTTCCTTCGGGGGCATTGGGCATTTTCTCCACTCCATCCAGTTTAGCAGCCATTTTGTGGTACAAAAAGCACAGACATTCCGGCATAAAGCGCAAGTTGGCGCTTTCTCCCCAGATCAGCAAGAACAGGGCAATTTGACGCTCCGCAGCACCTGGATACGGTGCCGTATCCAGCAGATAGGGCTGAGTGCGCAAGAACTGGCACCACTTGACGTAGTTGCGGAAGAACTTGGCGTGAATCGTCTCGATGGCGTTCTCCGTGTCCACGGGCGTCACGGCCGCCTCCAGAATGCGGGACTCGTAGTTGAGCACCCAGCACTCGAAATGCTCCTTCTGGTTGCGCACGTTGCCTTCCTGGAAGCCAAACTTGGCTTGGAGCAGCTCGAACGAGCCCGCGCCTGGTCGCGGCGGCCGCACGGGACTGGACGTCGTGAGAGCCGTAATGGGCTGCGCTGGGGCCAGCGGCGGCCGACTGATGCTTACGCCGCGCTCGGCCGCCACGTCCTCCACCGTCTGGTAGTTGGAGGGCGCGCGGCGACGCGGGGGTGGCGCGGCCGAGAGCTGGCGCTGCAGGCCGCGGTCGCCGGGCTTCTCCTTCTTGAGCATGTGGTCTTCTATTCTACCGAGGCGGAATCCGCTGCGTTTCGGTGTGCGTCCGTCCGTCCGTCGCGAAGGAAGAGATCTGCGTGGTCCGACGCCTTTTGCCTGTGCGTGGGCGAGTGCTAGCTGCGGAATGGGCGAGCGCTTTCCGTTTCCCTTTCCTTCAGTCACGCAGATTGTTCGGAGCTGGGTGACCCCTAGCCCTAACAATACAAAAGACGAGTCAAATCTGAGCAATAAATTTAGCGCCGAATATTTGCGCACAAGACTCACGATCCAACAAGATGTGGACAACAGATGGAGTAGTGATATGTTCCACAAGCAGTGGAGAACATTATATCCCAGAGTCCGACCGAATCCGACGCCTTTTGCCTGTGCGTGGGCGAGTGCTAGCTGCGGAATGGGCGAGCGCTTTCCGTTTCCCTTTCCTTCAGTCACGCAGATTGTTCGGAGCTGGGTGACCCCTAGCCCTAACAATACAAAAGACGAGTCAAATCTGAGCAATAAATTTAGCGCCGAGATAGGCTCGGAATCCTGGCAACGCGAAACGAATTACAGGCTCGAGATACTTATAGAGCGGCACATGAGTATGTGGCCTGCTTGCGGCGTTGAGGGAGCACTCACCGCATTCGGTGTCGCTCAATTTTACATGGATCGCCAAGATCCAAGCTCTACTGCAAAAAAAGAGCCAGCTGTTATTATGGTTAGGGGTAGTCAGACTTGCGACCTAAAACCTCAGATACCGAATACAGAGGCTCATCATATTTACAAGGTGCAATATTGACTATATCAATTCTGTGTTATATAGTATGGGATCACTATCCTGAATTGTGCAAGACATGCGGCTGCTTGTCACTGCCTTCTGATAGTTTACACGTACACAGCGCGTGGCTCGCACGCAATTCCTCCTCGACCAACTGGCACTCTCTAAGGGAGAGTCTCGATGCATCATCAGCCATAGTGGCTGCAAGACAGCAGTCAAGTGGGATGCGCATCGCAACGACAATCATCGTCGGTCGCGATCGGTTTAGCCAGGGGAGCTAAGAACATGGCTACACGGGCTGTGTCAGCACCTTCGCAGACTTCACATGGGAAGAAGACAACTAAACTATCTACTACTACTAGTATGCGTTACGAGTCATTTATAATCCTGACAAGGCTCAGGCTGAGTAGTGCAACGACTTACTCGTACAATAATAGCTGCTTGAAACACACGAAATGGTTTTGTTGGCTTCAGCGTAAATATGAAGGCAATTTTTAACGCGTTGGGAGTTACCTCGTTTTGTGGGCACTCGTGGGCCTGTAGCGCCCACTAGAAGTAAAAAACCGCTGGTGGACAGGACTCCGCCACGAAGGCGTCGCCGGTAGTGCATGAGAGCGCTCTACAAAAGCAACCCCATGTTCTTGTGGAAGATGTTCCGCGCCGCGTTCACGTCTCGGTCGAACACTGCCTGACAGCTGCCGCACCGAAAGACCTCGCTGCCGCCGAGGTTGTTGTTTATTTTTATGACTCCGCAGCCCGAGCAGGTATTCGACGTGTACTCCTCCTCGCACTCGACCAGCCGTCCACCCGCGCGCTCCATCTTGTACTTCAGGAGCATTTTGAAGCGATAGTGGGCCTGCGCCATCATAGCCCTCGCGGTTGGGCTTCGGATCTTCCTCTTCTGGACGGCGGCGGAGGTCTCCGGGGTAGCGTCTACTGCTGCCTCCAGGGAATGCCGACGCACCATCTCCGTGTGGAAGGACGGGAGAAGGACTTGCTTGTAGTTCGCCGCCAGCCAGCTCGAGAGCTTTTGGTGCATGTCGTTCACGGAGCGCGTCGCCTTCCGAGACGTGAAGCGGATGCGTCTACGCAACCGGTAGCGGAACCGGTGCTCGCTTAACCTGCTGCTCGTCTTCGTTCGGTCTTGATCTGCATGTCTCGCCTTGCACGCGTTGGTCATCTGGGCGAGCATGGACTTCATCTCGTCCACGGCCTCGAACTTCTTCTTCAACACGGTTCGCGCGTCCTTCACACTGAACGTTCGCCCGTCGGGGTCGTACACGGTCGCGAACTTGCGCACGCCAGGGTCAATCGCGCACACTCGCTCGCTCTTGGGCGGGTCGAACTCTCGAAGGCGAGGCACGATGAGGTAGTACTCTGATATTTCCATTCTTCTTCGTTCTTTCCGATTGAGTATTTTGGCCCTGGATGTCCTCAGCAAATTTGGCTTTTGTCAGGGACGCCAGACTCGATGATAGCAGCATCTCCTGACTTTCGGTAGTTCTTACACCTGTGGTTGTAGATTGCGTCTCAGAGGGGAACACGGCATAACCGATGAAAGCTCCGATGTTGGCGACCCAGTACTGGATACTGAAGAAAAGGGCCTTCTGGGTAGGTGGAGCTGTGGGTGAGAATTGATCACCTCCGTACGAAAATGACGAGTGACCGCAGACAGATTTGTGATACTGCGACACTAGGTCCTAGTGTTAGTGACTAGGACCAATCGCAGTTCTCCCACAACGTAGGATGTCAAACTTCCCAAACCTACACGTACACTGTAGTTGGTGATAACTTTGCCTTGTTATTGATATAATCAATCTACCAGGTATTGTACCCACTGGTTCCGTGCCTTGTAGGAGTCAAGCGAAGCTCATGCATGCTGCCGGCGCGCAATAGCAGGGAGCAGGAAGTGCCAAAATCTTGATGATCCTCGCAGAGAGCTTCGGGGTGAAAAGGAGACCGATTCTATGAATGTACTCCTAGACAAAGCCATCATATGATGCCATTACAATCAGCTCTTCTTCGCTGGTGGACTTTAGTCCTTGTACTTCATGTCCTCCTCACTGAAGCCGATGGTTGGGAACTGGCGCACGAACGCAGTCACGCCATGCTTGAGCGCATTCACCCTCTCCTTGGCCTTGGCGTCGGTTGCGACAAACTCCTTGAAGTCCTTCACCTTCTTCACACCCTGGGCACGAGCACGCTCGTTCAGCTCAGCCGTGAGCTTCACACCGTCGTCCAAGAAGGCAGCCACCTTTTGGAAGTCTTCCTCAGTGCAACCGCGCGTAGTCAGCGCAGGCGCACCGAGACGAATTCCACCGGGCACAAAGGCGCTCTTATCACCGGGCACTGTGTTTTTGTTCACGACCATGTTGGCGCTCTCAAGCACAAACTCCACACGAGCACCGTCGACACCTCGCGACTTCTTGACATCCACCAGAGCCAAGTGGTTATCCGTGCCGTTGGAAACCACCTCATAGCCACGCGTCATCAACTCAGCTACCACAGCACGAGAGTTGGCAATCACCTGCGACTGGTAAGCCTTGAACTCAGAGCTCTGAGCCTGCAACAGCGCCGTGCTCAAGGCCGCGATTGTGTGGTTGTGGGGTCCACCCTGGAGACCAGGGAACACGGCAAAGTCGATCTTCTGCTGCAGATCATACATGACTTCCTTGCCACTCTTCTTGTCCACGTGGTGCACGCCCTTGCGGTAGAAGATCATGGCTCCACGAGGGCCACGAAGCGACTTGTGCGTAGTGGTGGTCACCACGTCCGCGTACTCGAACGGCGAGGGCACAACACCAGCAGCCACCAGTCCACTGATGTGAGCCATATCGGCAAGCAACACGGCATCCTGCTGGTCGCAGATCTCCCGCATACGCGCGTAGTCAATGCTACGCGAGTAAGCGCTGGTGCCGGCCACAATAAGCTTCGGACGGAACAAGGCCGCCGTCTTCTCCAGACCGTCATAGTCAATGAGTCCTGTGCTCTCATCCAGGCGATACGGCATGCTCTCAAAGAAGATTGACGTCGCCGAGATCTTCTTGCGGCCAAGCTGATAACCGTGCGACAAGTGGCCGCCGTGGGGTAGATCCAGAGCCATGATGCGGTCGTGTGGGGCCAGCAGCGCCGTGTATACCTGGAAGTTGGCAGGCGAGCCGGACAGCGACTGCACGTTGACTCCCCACTGTTCCGGGTCCAGGTTGAAGGCCTCCAGGGCCCGCGCACGACAGAGTTCCTCGGCCTGGTCGATGATCTGGTTGCCTCCATAGTAGCGCTGGCCCCGGTACCCCTCCGAGTACTTGTTGGACATGACGGAGCCCAAGGCGTCCAGCACCGCCACGGACGTGCAATTCTCGGACGCGATGAGGCTGATGCAGTCGCGCTGGCGCTGCTTCTCACGCTCGATGATGTCGAAGAGCTGCGGGTCCGACTGGGCCAGTGGTTTGTTCATGGCGACAGCCCATTCCAGACTCTCGGACGAGGCGTGACGACGCGATAGGAGCGCGGCGCGACGGGTGGGAGCACGCAGAAAGCCAAGCATCTTGTGGTGGGGACCGAGCAAATGCGGGAATGGGTAGCCAAGGATCTTGTGGTGGGGCGTGAGTATAGTGAACGCAAGTATGTTGGCGTTCAAGATCGATGACAAGATGATGATATTGCGATTTGAGACTTGATTGCGCTGTTTGGATGCCACGCACGTCAAGCAGATTAGACGGCGACTTGACTTGAAGTTGTTGCTGCTGTATGTATTTATTAAAATACATAGGGTATTAAAATACCCTATGATTCATTTGTTCGACTATTGCCTTCTACATGTAGTTGCTTCGCTCTGCTAATCAGCCCCGCTCAATTTCCCACACGTCGATGCGGTCGGTGGAAAACTGCGGATGCAAACTTGCAGCTGGTATGCGCTTCTTAATGAGGCTGTGGCGTTCCAGCTCGCTGAAAAGCAGCCGATCCGACATTACACTGCGCTTCTGGTACGACATGAGGATTCGCGTCTTCACAGTTGAGTGGCGCAACAGCACGTCGAAAGTTGTTACGAGTGGCGGAATCAGCTCTTCAACCCACACGACATCCGATGCCAACAAGTAGTTGACGTCTCCCAAGTCCGTTGGCGGGTTATACCAGTCTAGCACACGAGTTGAGACGTCACTCTCGACAGGTCTACCACCAGAGACTGCAAGTTTCATCGTCTCGGCCACATTCTTGGCGAGATTGTCGACGACATAGTCCAGGTCCGTCAAGATCACTTGTCTTGCTCCAAGTAGAGCAGCAGATATCCCCACTAGTCCAGTTCCAGCACCTACCTCCACGATACGCCTACCAATAATATCCTCACTGCGTTGATGCTCCAGATATTTGGCCAGCACTGCCGATCCGTCCCATGTTGTCAATCCCGTACCTTTGCCCGAGTTGCCAATCTCTTCAATATGCACCACCCTTCCGTCAATTGCAAATTGTTCACCCGCAGCCACATCGAACCCAAAAACCCTCGACGGGAGCGTTAGACACGTACGGTCTGGAAATAACATATCTGTGTTTGTGAGAACCACACTCAGTCTCGATCGGCGTCCAAGCTGAGAGAGCTCTTCGAGTGGTGCAAATTGCTGCAATTTTTGATCGTACACTTCAATGTCCATATCCAGCTCAGTAATGCGTTCGTTTTCCGTTGTACTCTCCACTAATCGCTCTACCAACTGCTGTCGAAGTACATTCTGCAACTCAGTCAGCGAAGTGGGGTGGTTTACAAGGCGCAAAGTCATCGGATCTTGCAGTTCCGGCAGATCGAATTGCTGCTGTAACTCCACACGCAGTGTCAGCGGCTGAGCCGTAGATGCCATAGCTGGAGCGACGATTAAAGGCAGCAATGAAGCGAATAATGCCAGGATTCTCATCGATGTTGATGACATCCAAAATGTGCACTGTTTCTGACACACCAGTTTTACATAATATGTGTGTCATTTGTGTACATTCCTGAAATAGAGCTTTCAAAACCTAGAATAGGATGAAACTTCAACGTCAGCAGCCAATCAACTATAACATAAGATGTCGAAGCAATGGCTACACAATCTGACAGTAGACAGTTCGCTACAACTTTACCAGGCGACAGACAACCACGGCGAGCATGAAGACCCCAGCAGAGCGTGGCCCCGTTCCCATTAGTGGCTACCTCTACAAGATGAAGGCCAAGGAGAGACTGCTCACCCCGCAGTGGAACAAGCGCTTTTTCGCCCTCGAGGGCATGAAGCTCAAGTACTACCAGCACGAGAGCTCGCAAGAAGCGTCCAAGGTCATCAACCTGCTCAGCATCGAGTCCATTCGACGATTCGAGAACGGCGACCACGGCGTCTACAGCTTTGTAGTCAAAACTCCAGAGCGCAGCTACTTCCTGCGTGCCGAGACCAAAGGCGACATGAAGCGCTGGGTCCGTGGACTCAACGATCAGCAGGATCTGTGGCGAGCCAAACAGGAAAAAGGTACCGCACTGCCCGACGCAGCGGTACGCAAACCCAAACATTACAGTGATTTTCCGCTCGCTCCGCAGAGCAACCCTGGCAGCCTCCGCGCTTAGTTCGAATCGAATCAAGATTACCATTCGTCAACGTTGACTTGGCCAACGACATTAAACTTGTAATCTTCCTTATAAAAATTCGGAGTCCTCCAAATGATAGTAATAATCTTGCCCACATGGAACGCTGGATAGTATCAATATCCAGGTGTTTACTTTCATTTCTGAAGGTCTTCCGATCTATAAACCTGCAAACTTCGCCCAGCCCGGCGCGCTTTCACATAGCGCGCGGATAAGCGCATGTCGTTTCTCTGAATCCTGCAACAGACGAGCAAGATCTGGCACCAGACGCCCAACGAAGTCTGGGTCGAAGGAGTCCATTAAATATTGGTAAAACTCGTGCGCCGTGATCTGTTCGTTGCCATACTTGCGTGTATGTGACGTGAACGATTTCATCTTCTTCGAATCACCTCCGAATGCTGTCAGCACTGATTCCAAGATGGACTTGTGCAAAAGCTGAGCTTCTTCCCCTACAACCGGTTCGATATCCTTTATTGGAAGTGGGACCACTACCTTGTCGGGCCTGCGGCCTGCTGAAGAGGATCCTGCTCTATCACGCCTTTCTAACGGTGGGGACACTAATGAGTTGCGCTGTTGCTTCTTCGATTCTTTCTCTTTCTTCACTTGATCTTTAAAGCGTACAAATGCCTCAAGTAGTGCATTCTGCTTCTCCTCATCAGATAAGAGCTTCGCGCTGTTTGGAATGATTTTACCAGCACATTTTGACCCAACACATTGCCGCACTTGGTCACAGAATTCATCACCTGTGATTTCATCCATGCCAAACTTCCGCGATGCATCCTTGAACCGCTCAATAACAGCATCTTCATTGCCTGGCGAATGCTTCCCAGCCCAGGCAGTGACGATGGACATAATTTCAGCATAAACCGCCTTGGTCTCCTGAGAGTTCTGTTGACGTTCTTCTTCTTCCCGTTGGCGTTCATCAGCTTCTCGTTTCAAACGCTCAGCCTTCTCAGTTGCAGCAGCAGCACGTGCTGCTGCAGCTTCTTCATAAATGGCTTGATATTCCTTAGTCTGGTTTTGGCGGTATGCTTTCTTGAATTCTGTCACGAATTCATCCATAATAGTGAAGAATTCCATGGGGCCAACCTTTCGCGGGTCTTCACCAAACGAGCTAACCAGTTCTTGATAAGAAGTTTCCAGGCCGTTAAAATCACGCCCCAGCTCCTCAAGCACCTCTTCAGCGTCCTTAGCAAATGGAGTCATTACTTCATAGAACCTGTCACCCTCGATATGATCGTTCTTAGAAGCACGCACTTGGCCCTTCAGCATAGCTAGTTCCGTGTTGTAGGACGACAGATCAGCCCGGAGCTGATCAAGAGATAATCTCTTGGCTTCCACGATATGGGGTACTTCACCGGCAAAAGTAATGACATCCGGAGACTTCTCCTCTAACTGACGCAGCAAGTAGTGCATCAAAGTGACACGAGGATCAACTGACTTCAAAGTATGCAGCTTCATAAGAGTATCAAGCTTGAAACCATAAGCACCACCACGGGGCGTGCTTCCATTCAAGTAATTACCAATTGCCAGAATGGTCTCCAGGACACGCCGGAACTTGTCGCTCTCAGTCACCTGATCCGTAGCAGCAACTAGAGTATCCAGTTGCGCCTGTGTTTCCAGAATACGATTCTCGAATTGCAACTTGTATCTGAAACATTTGATTCGCTGAGTGTAGCGAGGAATAGTCAGCAAATCGAGGAAAAACTTTTCCACATTTCCTAGTAGCTTTGCGTCTCCATCATAATTCTTGAGCAAATCGATTTCTTCCAGTGTGGGAGAAATAGAAATAAGCACATTCAACACTTCAGACCCCAATTTCTGGCCGTCCAAAGCATAGATAGCGTTCTTGATATCTTCCGACGACATCTTAAATCGAGCAATCGCGATGGATACATTCTGTTGCCTCTTTGGGTCGAACAGAAGTACTTCCTTGGGTTGTGCGGGAACCTTTTCAGCTTCCTTCTTCTTTTCATCTAGTTTTTTCGATGCATCTACCGGGTTTTTACGGAACATCCACTCCATCTCGTCCACATCAAGCTCGGCATGAGAGTCATTCAGTTTCATCCACACTGTGCTGCTGACGACATTAACAGGTACTCGAGTCCAGAACAAGGGACGCAGCTCCATGTTTGGCTTCACAGTTTCTTTCTTCGGAAGCTGAGGTTCGTCGGGCTTTTTAGCGGTTGGTTTCTTGTTCATCTTTGATGCCAAGCTTGCTTGTAAAGCCGATGGGTCCACTTTCACTGCTTCTTTTGGAGGAGGAAGTCCAGCAAGGAGACCACCGCCACCAGCACTACTCCCACTGCCAGCATTTTGGTTAGGCGACGGTGCATCAGGTGCGTCAAGCAGATCGGCATTCAAGCCCGCAGCGCTCATTTTCATCTTTACTTGCTCGGGAGGCATTCCCATTTTCACCAACTTGAAGAATTTTTCATAAGCTGGATCTTCTTTCACAGTCATTACCTGGCTCGAAGCCGTTGCTGGTGCGGTAGCGCCGCCTGATCCCGACATCGGTGCATCCGGTGTATCAAGAAGGTCCGGGTCCAATCCGCTCGCACTCATTTTCAGCTTAATCTGCTCAGACGGCATTCCCATTTTCAAAAGCTTGAAAAACTTTGCGTATTGCTCATCATCCTTCACTAAGTTACCACCCGATGATACTGATGGTGCTGATGCGTTTTCAGAGTTTAAAGCAGCATCTCCGACAATCGCATCTGGGTTTTCAAGGATTGCCGGATCCACGCCTGACGCTTGCATTTTCATCTTTACCTGCTCTGCAGGTAATCCCATAGTTAACAGCTTGAAAAACTTCATGTAATCCGGGTGATCTTTCGCAGCGACGCCCGTTCCATTACTTGTAGATGCTGTATCAGCTGCTGGCGCAGATACAGATGCTGCTTGAGTTGTTCCTTCCGAATCACGGTTACTCTGTGCTTCTTGAGCAGTGGTCGCAGCAGCAGCAGCAGTAGCCTCAGATACCGCACGAGCATATTCCTCCTCTCGTTCCAGTCGACGACGTTCTGCCTCCGAGATCTTGCGTTTAAATTTCTCGACCCGATTACGCAGCTTGTCATTTTCAGCTTGCAACTGTGCCACCAGTTCCTCATACTCTTTCTCTTTTGTCGCGTTGTCCTCTCCTTCCGGCGTTTCCACTTCTACCTTCTTCACCTGCTGCGGTTCCTGTTCCACCGGCGCATCATCTTCCGATCCATCCGTGGGTTCCGTGGGCGAGCCACTATGTTCGTCAATCACCATGAGATTCGAGCCTAACGAGTCTCTGAAGCCTCGATTGCCTCGATCCACCTCCGTCCCGACGCCATCCACGCTCACGGGTGACATCAGCTGTTGCCGGACGGACGTGCCGCACTCGATGCAAAACTTGACGCGGGGTGGCAACTCGTTACCACACTCGATGCAAAACTTGGCTGTACTTGTCAACTGCCATCAGACAAACCGTTAAGTTAGAAACCAGCTGGGCAACTTCAACTTGCTAACTCCTCACATTCGTCACTTGCGGCGTGTTGTTGGGCGCGAAGGACGTGGACGAGAAGCTCCGGCGCTTGCTCACCGTGGGCCGAGAGCCCGTGATCTCCAGCGTCGCGTCGTCATCGAGGCAATCCATGCAGTACCATTGGGGTCGCGTGCGCTCGGGCTTCTTGCGGTCGATAGCCTTGCGGCCGCAGTCCTTGCACACGGCGATGTGGCAGCTACGGCAGTGGTGGCGGCGTCGCAGGATGTTGAAGGACTTGGCGCACACGCCGCACTCGGGCTCGCGCGCGAACGCGTCCTCCGGGGCCATCGTGAGCTTACTGGTGAGCGATGGACGCGTGCGCGCGGTGACAGGCGTCGCGGCAGATCCGTTTGTAGGCGAGAACAGGCCTTGGCGCGCCTCCATCCTGCGCGGCTACTCTTCTTCTGACTCGGCGGCTCCTCCCTCGAGTATTGGTTTTCACAGGTTTTGATGCGGGTTTGGGAGGGTTGCGCGTGTCGCAGGATTCACTGATCCAATTGGGATCATTAGTGTTCATGTCCAACGTGCCGTGATGACGGCACACTCGATCCGGACGCTTCCGAGGGGATTTCGGGACGGGCTGAAGACATTGCTGCTTTATCTGCAACTTAAACTGCAAAGCATGGCGTAAGCGAGTGGAGCAATCGTCAAAAATGTCGCTCCAATTATAACGACGAACTCCCTATTACTGCAGCAGTAGTGACGAGATACAACTTGTATTACATGGATGCAGCCAGCAGGATTGACGGACTGTTTGTTGCTGGCTGAATGCTGGTTGCCGACATGCCGGAGTCCGGACGTCGAGTCGTTGCTCACGGCACTTTTTTCGTGCTGTGCAGCGGCTGCACACCGCGCGACTTCAATCTGACTGTGCTTTCTCGAACATCCATTATTAGTTTGCTCAGGAAGTCTGAAATGCTGCAACAAGGATGCGATTGTGGAGGGGCATGAGTGAATATGTGCTGGTGTTGAGCGTCCCAACTTGAGCCAAAGAACTTATTTAAATTAACGACATCGAGGGCTATAGCTGTAGCATGCACAATGCCTGATGTTGGCCAGTCGACTCCAGCTCAGCCTGGTCAATTCCGAAATTGCGCCACTTCCAGGCAAAGCTTCAATTCCGAATTGCGCCACTCCTGGTAATGCGTCTATTGCGTGGCTACTCGAAATCTGACTGCTGTAACTGGCATATCGCCACAATTAACAGCCACACTGCCATCCTCTCCTTCTAAGAGATCCCATCTCCGGTTTCCTTGTAAACTCACAAAGTTAGTCGAACACGGTCCGCCCTGCAATTGGAGACGGGGGATTTTCGTTACTTTACAGCGATCGCTGATTGGTTCTCCAATCACTCCACTTCAATGAGATGTAGCTAACATGTAAATCAGCTTAAACAGGCAAATGACCCTCTCATTTCCGCTAACCATTTTCCACAGGATTGCAAGGCGAAACACAGCAAAGCGTGGACAGAAAGAAACCATGTTGCTCACGTTCCTAGAGAAGCTGCCGCTGGGCCAGGGCGGCAAAGTGTTCGTCGGCACGTCCCTCTGCCTGGTCATCTGCGCATACCCCGTCATCCGCAAGCGTGCGTGGCGCTGTTCTATTGCCTATCAATGAGTCCATAGCTGATGTTTTACTGTCATTCCAGAACAAAAGGCTGGTCACGACCTCTTCTCCTCTGAAAGACCGCAAGCCATCGTGGACCAGGAGACTAAGGCTCGTCGCGACAAGCTCAACATCAAGTAGAGCACCTCAGTTAACTTTTATTCGGATCTCTTCACGCTTGTGGAGAATAGAATATACTCGAGCTGGTGCTGGCCCCTAATACTTCGGTAGCTCAGTCTTCTAGCTCAATGGGTGTTTCTTCACCACCTGACAGTGACGCTTGAAGGCACACGACTGCAGTTCTTGCCTGCACGCGTCGCTTTCGCCGTTCTTGGTGGTTCCTTTGAACCTGTTCTGCCAATTCAATGGATCGTTGTACCGCTGCTTCAGCTTCGTCCAGAAGGGAGCGTTCCGACCGATACAGCTCAACCAGGTTTGCAATGTCGCGGCTCGTGTGAGTTCGAACGTGAGGTGTAGAACAGATTGGGCACTGCGGCTTCCATCGGAGGACTTGGGTTAGTGCTTCGAGCGAGAAGGTTTTGCCGCAGCATTCAGTCACCACCGGGCTCTCGAACAAGTCGTACGAGATCGGACACGTCAATGCTGCCTCGCGCTCGCTTAAGTTTCGACGGATGGAGTCACGGTAGCTTGTGAGCCCAGCGATCACTTGATCCAGCTGCTCCTTCGTGTTATTCACTTGGCTGGGCGAAGTTGCAACCACGACTGATTCTCCAGTTGTTAGGTCGATCACATCAATTAGCTGCGTGGTCGATCTATCACGTCCGTCCGTGGGTCGTTGCTGCGGTCGTTCTTGCATATTGAGTTGCTGTTGCACACTAACCTTGGAATTCAACTTGAAGAATCTTTGTCGGAATGACTAATTACCACAAAAATGTAGCCATCTCTTGCAATTACTTCGTCACCTTCTGTCCAGGTCCTTTCATTCACTGCGCGACTGGAGTCTCATACTGTCAACCACTGACCAAAAAAGTCAAATAAAACTTTCATTTGAAAAATACTAGTATCAATTACCGATGCATCTTTCTCATTCGAGAATTTGCAGTAAAATGGCGAAGTTCTACTGTTTCATCGTTGGTAGGGAGTTTCCTCTAGGACGATCAAAGAATTAATACATTCGAAGTTGAAATGGAAGTACGGCGATGCGCCATACATTTTCGGCTACGCTGCTGTGGGACTCCAAGTGTGCTTGCTGGTAATTACTAGTAAGAAAGACGCTGGTGGGTGGAGATCAGAGGTCTACCAATAAAATAAAAAATTGAATTATCGCCAAAGTAAAGCAATAATAATTATTACAATTTACCACTGAACAATAATAAATATTGCCGCAATTTATATTTTATTGGCCAGAAATTTACGCCCTTAATCCAGGTAGAGCAACGAATTTAGTTTTTCATCTAACACATGTGGCACAACGTAGTAGTTAGAAAATCATGTCGGTTTGTATTATGCTTAAATTACAAAGTATCGACATGATGGTCTTAGATCGACGGAATCCTTCGATAAAAGCTATTTTTCTTAGGCGATGGAAAAGTTGTCTTCCACCAGCTAAAACGCTACCTAAGCAGCGAAGCTCCCAAGGAGTACATCTATCACACGGTTTTACATCTAACGTCTAAATGATTTAGCGAAAAGCCGCCGGTTTGAGGAGTACCTGAAGAGTATGGAAACGGAGAACATGTTCGCCTTTGTCCAATCTACTCGAACGTTGGAAGCCTTGTCTGTTAGTTCGCTAGAGCTGCACCGCTTTTCTTGGGTAATGATTTATTTGTAGCCGATTTTGTCTTGGCTGTTCCAACTCCTCTTTGTTTCTCGTTTTTTGTAGGTTTCTCGGGGATCTTCTCATTCTTGCGAGTATCGACCAACTTGCCGCCTGCTCGTTGCATCTGCGTGTTCCAGTCCGAGTTGACTTCAAGAAAAAGAAGAGCTGCGCCGGGGGTGGGAAGACGAGGCAACTCAAGAACAAAAATCTCGATATGAGGGTCTTATAAGTTACTGAGACTTTCAAAGTGAACAGCATGTGATGCGTATGTACACGCTGATGAGGGGTTGGATTCTGGAGGAGTTCTTACCTCAAGAAGAAATCGAAGACAGGCTACGACTTTTTGACTTTGTCAATAACCCCAGCAGCCAGCAGGAGCACGACAGCGACAACGGATCCGTGCCAACGTACAGCGAAGCAGTCACAGGTGTAGATGTGGGTAGCACCACGGAGTTCGACACCAGGGCTCCCGAATACGGCATTGTTCACAAATGAGAAGCATAAAGCAAAATGAATTATCAGTCGAGTAAGCGAAAGAAACAACGTAAATTATTGCAATACGTTTTCTACTGTCTGCAATAATGAACTCCATCCCGGCTCACGTGCACTCGTTGACCACCTGAGCGTTCCAGTAGCTGCCGTTCACGCGCAAAAACAAAAACATTTCAAGCGTGATAGGGTTCAGCGCTTGGCACTGCGTGCCCACGGTGGCCTTGGCAAGGCTGAAAAAAACGCTCAACAATGTTAGATGTTGGCGGAATCGCGGAAATGAGCGCGTACTTGGTTGCGCCGCTGGTTGTCAGCTTACGCCCGCTTCTTGACTTGCTCCACGAAGGAGCTATCAGCACTTTCCGCTGCTCCATCCTCCGCAGCGCGAGGCTCATCACGCTGGACAGCAAAGCGGCTCAGAGATGCTTTCTCGGCTCTTGTCCAGTCGCCTGCCTTGCCATCCAGCACTTTCACACACGCAGCCTCAAAGTGAGGAGAGTGAACAATC
>NBNE01000471.1:0-22130 GCA_002215365.1 Phytophthora megakarya
AGATTTCGCTTGTGTAACTGGGACATCTGAGTTTGTGTAATCACGATCGATGTCATTCCATGCATCACTCTGGGCATCTCTACGCGTTAGACTTGTAGGAAGTTATCGGTAAGTACAACATGAACCAATAACGTTTCGATGGAGTCGATTCGTAAAGCGCTACCACCAGAACAATGGTCAACAAAAAGTTGATTTCGCTTTGTGTATTTTAGGACTCAAGATCTGCATTCTAGTTTTACGACTCTTTCAAATAATAATGTGTGTCCACGCCATTTCTCCGACGTCCCCTAATCGGTCCGGTTCGGACCGGTCCTGAACCGTGCGATTCGCACTTAGACGAATGTCCAGCGCAGCGACCAACCAATGGCCCAGCGGATGGTGGCAAGCGAGAAAGCGGCCGCAGCTCTTAGTTCGGTTCTTTAAGTCTTTCGGAAGCAAAACATCAGCATGTCCTCCACTGGAATCGCCGTGGGCCTGAACAAGGGTTTCCCTGTCAACAAGAAGCAGGTGGCTCCTCGCCCCGCTTCCCGCAAGGGAGTAAGTGACTCGGCAGGACAGGAAAGACAGGCAACAAGAGCAGCAGCTAACCACATTGTATGGTTTATTATTTGACGTAGCGCGCCGGCAAGAAGACCAAACTCGTGCGCGAGATCGTGCGCGAGGTGGTCGGCCTCATGCCGTACGAGAAGCGCATCCTTGATATGATCAAGAGCGGCGGCTCGTCGGCCGAGAAGCGTATCTACAAGTTCTCCAAGAAGCGCGTACGTAGATCGGATCTAAAACAGCCAGGATGGAAGAGAAGCTCTGCTCAGCGACTAACGCTCTCTTCTGATTCTGTTATGACGACAGCTCGGAACGCACCGTCGCGCCCTGCAGAAGCGCGAGGAGATGAAGGCGTACTACGCCGCTCTCCGTGCCAAGGCCGCTCACCACGCTTAGGACGTGAACCCGACAGGACTGCGGAGATGAAGAGACCGACTTCAGTGGGTCGGGACGGGCACGGATGCACTAGCGGCGTGATGGCCGGCTGCTTCGTCTCCGTCGCTTCATTATTCGAAAATAAAGGATCGCCAATCACTGCTTCAAGCCCCGCGTCGCGTGCATTTCTACTGTAGCATTGTTTTGTATTGAGTCGTAGCGGACGACAACTTGGCCAAATGTACAGGATCCATTCAGACGCAGCTAATTGCAGAATCTGCCTTGGAACGCGCGCAGAAAATAGAAGTCGCTACGTTTTGGGCCGTTTTCGAGCTCTGGAGCTCACGAGCTCACTTATAAATAGGCAGTAATCAGAACACTTTGCTGCGGGAGGCGAGTCTGGACGTGTGGAATCTTAGCTCGTGCCTCCTACGCATTACTTCGAAGTACATTACGCCTGCGACTGCTCGTCTAGGAATCGAGTGCGAGACGAAGGGAGCCGGAGTTGGAGCTACAAGGAGCGAGACGCCAAGAAACCACCTTGGCCCGACGGGTCGCCACGCGCGAGGCCCGACGAGCAGCCAAGAATACCCGAGCGGTCCCATGGGGGTCGAGGCCAAAGAGCACAAGCGTCGAATGCTGCTGCACTCGATGGCCGCACTCGCCCGACGCACCATGAACACCAACGCCAGCGCTTCAAGTGCCGAGTCAACTGTGGCGACTAGCGGAGACGCCGTCCTTTCTGCTTCCGGTAGCTTGTCGACGCTGTCCTTGCCGTCGCAGCATGACGCGTCCGAGCTCCGTAAAGACACAGCGTCAGGACGCTGCATCCTGCCTACTACTCATCAGCCACGCATGGCCCCGTTGGTGTCGCAGTTGAGGATATCGCAGTCTTCTCCGCGACTCGTGGGAAATTCGGTGGTCGAAACGGGTCCTCCAGTTGAAGTGGTTCCCGATGCTGAAGTAGACGAAGTCGATGTCGATGATGACGAAGATCGCATTGAAGACCAGTCGTCCAGTTCTCCACGCAAGAGCACTCTCAGGCCCCCGAGACGCGCGATGAGCGCCTTAGAAACGTCCAG
The DNA here is from genome assembly GCA_002215365.1 of Phytophthora megakarya. Classification (NCBI taxonomy): domain Eukaryota; phylum Oomycota; class Peronosporomycetes; order Peronosporales; family Peronosporaceae; genus Phytophthora; species Phytophthora megakarya. Next base: position 2,001 of record NBNE01000471.1, read on the forward strand.
TGACAATACCAGTGACGAGTCCATCATGTACGCGGTAGCACTACTCCGCAAACTTCAGCAGCACGCCTGTGACAGCGAACGGGGTGAAGCTGCAGTGCAACGGGAAGAGCTGGATCAGATCCTGCATGGCTTCTCTCGAGCACTGGAAACGGTGACTTCGACCTGGGACCAACGCAGCGTCGAAAACACAATGCAGAAGCTTTTCGACACGCACTCAAACGTGTTTGACGAAAGCATGCAGAACTTTTTCATCCAGAATTTCCTCCATGAATCCGAGAGCGCCAAAACCTTCCGGACGGCTCTACGTCGAACGAGCATGCTGCGTCGCTGCTTGTTAGCCATGTATCAATCGGACAGCGCTGGTGGAAGGCGCAGCAGTACGAGTGAAGACAAAGGGCCTGCCACACGACGATGGAATGATGCTGTAGCGCGCGTCATGAAGCAGAAAGAAGATGAACGTCGCCGTTTATCGATTGAAGTTTGCCCCGAAATCACGAATCCGTCCATAGTGCGAGCTGTGCAGAATGAGATCGCCAAAATCGACACATGGAACTTCGACGTCTTTGCGGTATCGTACCGCTATCCTTGTCCTTGCTTGAAGTTAACTTCCATGCTGATTTTGATGATCTGGTCATTTTTGCTACTGGTAGATTGCAACGGCAGTTCCAGGACAAACGTTGTGCATCATCGGAAATGCACTACTAGAACAGTACGAGTTTTGCTGTCACTTTCGGACAAACAAAAAAACCGTCCAATCGCTGTTACGACAGTAAGTTGGAGTCGCTGATTTTGCATGTACCTTTGCTGGTGCTCACTGATGTTCTTGCCAATTCGAGTAGTGTTCAGAGCAGGTATCACGCTCACCCATATCACAACGGTACTGTTGATAAAGTTCTTGCCACGAAGACAATCGCCTTGTACTAACATTTTCTTGTGTACTGTTTCGATTGCAGCCGAACACGCAGCAGACGTTGCACAAACTCTGCACCACTTTATGTCTGCTGGAAATCTGGGTAGCTTATTCAGCGAACGAACCAAGTGCACTGCACTTCTAGCAGCAATCATACATGATGTTGTACGTGCCGCCTACCCTCCACCAACTTGCATATTGAAAATCTCACACTCCATATTATCCATCTCCAGGGCCATACAAGCTTCAGCAACAACTTTCACATTACCATCAACGACGACTTGGCCACACAGTACGTGTACCGTTCTCCACTAGAGCACATGCACTGCGCATTGGCCTTCCAATTGATGAAGGATCCCCAATGCAACATTCTCCAGGGTATGACAAAAATCGAGCAGCACGAGGTACGCCTAAAGCAGAGCAGCAAATAACTTCAGCGACTGACAAAATCCCACAGGTGCGCAACTTGATCACCGACATGGTGCTAGCCACCGACAACAGCGTACATTCCGCATACTTGGGCAAGCTGGAGAACCTCGTGCGGAGGTAAGTTGCAACCATTCCTACTGAGAATCCAATGTTAACAGTTTGATACTGTAGAGCCACTGAAGAAGGCTGGAAAGTGGACCCAGACGACGACCGATTGGTGCTGCAGATGGCATTGCACGCTGCAGACGTGTCCAACCCGGCAAAGTCGCTGCGCACGTATCTTATCTGGACCGAGCGCATCAAGCAGGAGTTCTACCAGCAAGGCGACAAGGAGCGCGAGCTGATGCTGCCCGTGAGCATCGGCTACGACCGCGAGCAGCCCATTCCACTGGAGAAGATGCAGGCCGGCTTCATCATCGGCATCGTGCGGCCGCTCTTCTTGTCGCTGAGCCTCGTGCCCAGCGCTCGCTTAGGCCACTGCATGGCGCAACTGGACGCGAACTTGGCCCACTGGCAGGACGAGATAAACCGCAACCAGCCGTCACCGCCCAAGTCTGCGGCCTCTGCGACCGAAGCAGACGCAGGCGTCCCCGTCATAGCCGTCGAGAGCACCTAGCGATTATGGTAGTCCATAGGTAGAAACTGTAAGTTATAAGCTAAGTGCGATTTTCGGCCAACCAGACGCCAGTAGTCAACATTTTGGCCAATCAAACCAAAGGAGCTGTCCGCCTCTCGTTTGGCTTTGCTTCACCCCCTACACAGTCGCTAAAGCCCAAGGAACAAGACCAAGACAAGATGCTGAGCCTCGTGAAGAAAGTGGCGACCGCAACGGGTCGTCGCCCCGCGCAGTCGCGTATGATGAGCCACGGCCCTGCCCCTCCCGAGGGCAGCCTGGAGGCCAAGGTTCGCCACTACCTGCCGGAGGACTACCACGTACGTACAGATGAAGCGCTACACCTGTGATCGTATCTGACGCTTTGTATGCAGATCGTGCTGGCCACCCTCGGCGCCTCCGCCACTACCTGCCGGAGGACTACCACGTACGTACAGATGATGCGCTACACCTGTGAACGTATCTGACGCTTTGTATGCAGATCGTGCTGGCCACCCTCGGCGCCTACACGACGCTCATTATGCTGTTCAAGCTCAAGCCCTCGAAGAAGAAAGAGGAGGAGATTCTCATCCGTATGTGCTACAATTTATGAGTTGTTTTGAGTAAAGTACTGACGATTTGTATTGATACTTGCAGCGTCCAGCTCCAGCTCGACGTCGACGTCCATTCCGTCGCTGTTTGACGATGAGTTCGACGAGTGGTCCAAGCTGCCGGGCAACCTCGACAAGTGGGAGAAGAGCCTCGAGACCATTGGCAACTAAGATGTTGCACATGACGCAGGCGGTTGAAGTCTTCTGTTGAGAGAACGATTCTGACTGCAAGTTATCGGGACCCAGAAATGAAAATGAAAAGGCCCTGGCTAAAACAGCCTGCGCAAAATGAACCTGTGTCGCCATTGTGCTTATTGTTCAGCTATCTTCATCAGCAACATCCTGATGAGAGGCATTGGCGTGTGCTTTGCTCAGCTAGGCACAATCTCTATGCAATGCTCAATGTTAAACGGCAGGTGCTTCAACAACAGCGTAGCATGTTCAAGCGATGACACTGGTTGATATATAGCGAATTAATGAAAGCCGTAGCTGACATGCACGAGAATTCCGCAGATCAGTCTCCGATTGACCCAAACTCTGGCGATCCATCACCACGCAGTCGCTCACACAGCATAGGCTCGTAGTGGTCCCCGCCACGATCGCTACCGGTTAATCGCATGAGCAAAAACCACGGTGCATGGCCCTTCGAGTGACAGATCGTGCTCTGCTCCAAACCGACCTCGCCGCGCGGTCGGTGCGGGAGGAAGAACATCTTGCCACATCCCACCAGCACCACGAAGATGTCCCGTTGATAGGCAGTCGCCAGCGCCTCCAGCACGAAGTCATCTCCCCATGCCACACGCGAATTATCCGGGTCATTGTCCACTGAGATGAGTCCGCGACTACTGTAGTTCAGTCCGATGAGGAAGTGACTGTTCTCACCTCGACCCACCGTCATGTAGTCACAGTACGCGTGTGCATTCACGATCGGCGTGGCGAACTCCGTGTACACCGCTTCTGCAGCTTTCCCCCACGAGTAGCCGCGCTTCTGGAGCTCTGCGCACTTGTCCAGCAGCATCTTCTTGTCACTTCGACGTGCCACGAATCGCCGCGTCTGCACGGGACTCACGCCCCAGCCTCCCTTCAACGCCGGGTAGTATAAATTCTGGATCGCCTTGTCAATCTTCTGCTGTTCCTCTGGAGAGCTTGAAGTGTAGTGCGCGAGGAAGAACTTGGTAGCCACTTGGCGAATCCCTTCCGGCGACAACGGCTCGCACTCCTCCGTGTACAGCAGCAACTGCTCCATGGACAGGAACAGGCAGTCACCGAACGGCAGCACGGGTGCCAGGTACTTGACGCTGTAGGCCGTGTCATGCGGCTCGTACGACACGCCGTCCTCCTCAAGCACGCGCAGCAAGTCGCGACTGCTCGAGTCGATGTTGGACACACGCTGCCAACCCATGCACACAGTCACCGGACGATCCACCACGGCGGGTCTGGCTGTCAGCACGAATCTCTCCGTCTTGGGGCGTCTGGGGGTCAGCAGCACCTGCTTGGGGCGAGCCATTTGCTGGTACTGCGAATACGCCAAGAGCCGCGAGTCCAGCGCGTGCTGCGCGTCCATGATGGCGTCGCTGTAGCCATCGTGGATCGTGATCTGCGTGGAGGCGTCCAGCGCTGGGAGGAAGGGCATGGCCACGGGCATCTGGTCCAGCTCCACGCAGTCGTCCGAGGCTTCATCTTCGTCCTCTTCCGAGTCGCCAAACGTCGCGCTCCCGTCGGACGACGTGGTGCCGGAGGTCACTGCGGTGGGAGACACCTCCAGCTCCTGCGACAGGTGGCAGGCACTCGAGTCGCTGAGCTTCTGCGTCAGCACGAACACGTACTCCTTCTCCTCCTTCTCAGCCTCCATGCTCAGGTCTGGCTTCCTGTTCGCTGCTTCTTCGTCTGATTCTTCAAATAGGCCATGCTTTTCGAGAGGATTGTCAGAAGGCGGTTTGCGAGGGTATTTATTAACAAGGTGCGGCACAGCCATTGGCTGTATTGGCTGTATTTATAGGACGTCTCTATAAGACGACCTGGTACAATAGAACTTGGTCTTTTTGTGCTCTAAGTGGGGCTGAGGGTACATGATGTTATTTCAAAAATACGGACGTATTTTGTCTTTCCTGATAAAAATTCATAAAAGTGCAACTCCATGAAAAAATATCGAGGTAAAAGTTCTTTTACAGTGTCATTTTGGTTCTAACATTCAAACTCAGTGATCTTCTGAGTCTACGGGAGCTTTATCCACAATAAACAGCGTCATGGGATCATCAGCGGAGCAGTATGCAAGACGGCGTGATTCGTCACCCTCTCGCTGTTCTAACTTTCCTGGTACCAACAACACCGATGGGGTCGTCAAGTCACGGAATTGATGATGCAAAGTTCTCGAGTTCTCCAGCAAAGGCGCCACATGGTTCCGAAACTCGTCAAAACCAAAACTCTGTCAACACCGAACACGTCAGCGTCGATACCCACCACAAGCAAATCCAAGTCTCACCAGGAATTCCATCGTGAACCTGCCAACCCCAACCAATCCTCCACCAGGAACGCGATTGACATGACCTTTCCAGCTTTTTGCACCTGCAACACTAAGTTAAGCAATCGTCTATTGTCTCTAGTATTCCACCAACCGTACCGAAGAGAGTCACGTGGAAGTTCCAGTCGCGGATGCCGTAGAACGGCAGTGAAAACGACTGATAGGCGCTGTTCTCTCTAACTGTGTCCGACACGAAGACAAGACGGTACTGGGAGACGTAGCAGTGTCCTTCGCCGCCGTAGAAACAGCCACCTTGGCCCGGATAACCACTGTAACAGCACTATTAGCCCGTTAAACCCACCTAATACGCCATAAACCTACGTACTTGCCACTCTCGACCGTAAGTTTCACGTGGTGGATAAGAAAGATGAAGTTCTCGTACGGAGACACGAGATATGGCACCACTCCTTCGTGGAGCTGCACGTTGATGCTCATTCTGATAAAAATGACCTTAAAAGCTAGGGATTCGTCTATAACCCGATAGCAAGTTTTAGGTTAACCCTATAACCAGTTTGCAGTTTTTGGCGGGAACTAAAACGCTCACTTGGATTTATATTTTATAACGGTTACTAGTCGAGATGCCGCTCTTGTCGTACGAAGGCGTGGAGGTGGATCTGCCGGCCAACTTGGCGGGTATCCGCTTCGAGTTCACAGCTGGTTCGCTCACGATTCATTGCCGCAACTTCACGGGTGATGTCGTGCTGTCCAAACGTATGTAAACACTGTTAAACTTTCTCATTGACACAGTAATTTAACGGAATATGTAGCTGCAGAAGCTTCGAGTAAACCTTCCAGTCCAAGTAAAAAGCGTACCATCGACTTGAGTGCCAGTGACGATGACGATGAAGCAGACGCCAAGCGGCCACGGCCGAACTTCCTCAATGAGGCGGAGCAAACGTTGTGAGTAAACCCTCCAGTCCAAGTAAAAAGCGCACCATCGACTTGAGTGCCAGTGACGATGACGACGAAGTAGATGCCAAGCGGCCACGGCCGAACTTCCTCAATGAGGCGGAGCAAACGTTGCTGCTTGCCAAAATGAGCGACGACAAGAAAGCCAAGAGCAAAGAGAAGACAAAGGACAAAGAGCCTGATGCGGAGGTGGAAACTGCTGCGGAACAGGCAACAGACTCAGCTGACAGTTCAGAGTCGACGACAGGAAAGAAAGGGAAGAAAACCAAGAAGGGCACGAAGAAGACCAAAGAAAGTGTAGACTCCTTCTTCTCACCGGAACCAAAGCAGACATCACGCAAGGCGACACCAGATTCCAACATGAAAAAGAGCAAAGCAACCAAGACGTCTCCGGGTAAATCTATCAAGGATCTCATGATCGGACCTCCCAAACCCAAACTGAAAGGTGCGTGCTACCTTGGTTTATTGTTCCATTGCGTCAGCCTGACGTTATGAATCATTTTAATGCTGTTCAGTTGTTGCTTCGTGGGAGATGATGGAGGCACTCGGTACTGCTCCACCTGGACGTTGGGGGCATACTGCGACCAAGATTTCGGACGAACGGGTGGTGGTATACGGTGGCACTGATGATGAGGAACGTACGCTAGGAGACTTGCACGTGTTCGACATGAAAACTCACCGCTGGATGACCCCTCTCAACTGCGAAACTATCACGCGTTCATGGCACGATGCCGTTTATCTATCGACGAAGAATTTGATACTTGTGTTTGGCGGCGAACGCAATTCAGACGCTGAAGGCGAGCTTGACATCCTTTCGGACATCCTGGTCCTAGATACCGAATGTTTCCTGTGGTACCCCCCAGCGATTCGTGGGACACCGCCTCCAGGGAAAAGTGGACATACCTGCACTGCTCTTGGTGATGAAATGGTGGTATTTGGTGGCAGTGGAGGACGAAATCGGCAGACTTCGGTTCACATCTTGGACAGTGGTAAGTCACACAAGGTTGGGTGTTTCGATGCAAGTTCACTAACTTCTGTTAAAAAACTAGATGAATGGAACTGGAAAGCAGTAAAAGTGGAGGGGAAGCCACCCACAGCACGTACGTACCACAGCGCAGTGGCTCTAGGTGACGACAAAATCGTCTACTTCGGAGGAAATGCCTCGTCCAAGAGTTTCAACGATGTACACGTCCTGCAGAAGGCGAAGAAATCGGGTGACGTTGTGTGGTCATGGGACCATCCGAATGTCACTGGACTGCCACCTCAAGAACACACAGGACATTCAGCAACCCTTGTGAGCGACGGCAAAATACTTATTTTCGGCGGCTGGGATCCTCAAGGAGTTGATGTTAGCGCGCCTACGCAGGTGTTCAACGATGCATTTTTGCTGGACACGAAAACATGGGAGTGGCAGCCTGCCAATTTCTCAGACGAAGGAAGTGTTGAGGCATCCCGAGAGCTCGTGGGACACGGTGCTGTACTGGATGGCAATGGACGCGTGCATCTATTTGGTGGCCAAAATGGCATGGAGAACCGGGTCAATGACATCTGCACTATTACACTGTCGCAGAAGCAGGATGAAAAGCCCAAACAATCTGAGACCACAGCGAGCACACTAGAGAACGAGTAATGGATGCACAAAATGTAAACAAATTGTGGGCTTGAATTGATATTTTTTCCTTTAGTTGTCGGGGTTTTCTAAACGGGTGATGAACGCGGTGAATCGTACAGATCTGTAGATTCATTGTAACCGAACAAGGAGAACCAGAATTCACTCCATGATGTCGTCGAGTTCGAGGGCGACACTATCAAGAAAGCTGTTCATATTTTCGTCATCCATGGGAACACTGGGGTCTGGTGCAGGGTTTGCCACGGGAACATCATTTGCACCTTGCAGAACTAGATCATCTCGTTCCAGTTTTTCTTCTTTTAACTGGAGAAGCGGAGGATTTCCATCTTTGCCGGCGCTAATGTCTTCAGTCATGTGTTTTGTGGATTTACTTGCTGAGTCTGACTGTCCTTGAGTTGGAAGGTGAGCGGGGAATGGGAAAACCGGAGTGATAGAGGTCTCAGCACTTGGGGGTCCGTTTATCAAGTGCTGCAAGTTCCGACTACCACCAGTATTGACCGTCGGAGGAGGAAAAAGTGAATTAAGTGGGGGAGGCACGAAGGACGGAGGAACCAGTGGCATCGCGTCACCCTTGACGATTTCGGTCGCTTTGTCATGATCTTGATGCTGAAATAATTGCTCACTTCCCATTGCTCCAGCAGGACGAAAAATAAGACGCGGTCCATCCTGACCACTGGGTAATAACGCGTTAGTTACCGGAGTTCCTGGTTGTACATAGTGCTGTATAAAGGTTTGTCGTCCAAGTGGCGGGATGTGTGGGTGGTGCTCCATTAATGCCTCAGTTGATGGCAGTGGTGTTACTTTCCCACCCCCGTACGGCATGCTGCTGACGTTGTAGACATTGCCCTCCATGTGAGCTGATGGAGACTGCAGTAAAGCATGTTGTTGCTGAAGTTGTACTTGTGAAGAGGTTGGTGCAGGCTGGGCTGCTGATGAAGATGATTTGTTAGCTTGGTTCATAAGCCATTTGCGACGTGCTGCCGAGTTAAATCGATTCTTGACGGCGTTTTCTGTCCGCCCAGGAAGCAGCTTCGCGATCTCACTCCATTTATTTCCCAGTTTCTGCTGCCAACGAAAGACCATGTCATCTTCCTCAGGAGTCCACTGACCTTTTCGAATACGGGAATCGAGATGGTTACACCAACGTTCGCGGCATTGCTTGCCAATCCGCCCTGGCAAGTGTAATGCTAGGTCACACCAACGAATCTTGCCTACACCATAACGTGTGATGAGGCTTGTCAGAATACGATCTTCCTCAGGAGTCCAAGGTCCTTTGATCAGACCGGGTTTAAGAACTTTGTTCCAACGATGAAGACATTGAACATCCGTACGCCCATTCCCTAGTGTCTCTGCGATCATCTTCCAATTCTTGCCACCAAAGCGAGCCACTGCTACACGAAGTCGCTCATCCTCATCACGAAGCCATTTTGTGGGCGTTTGAATCCCACCACTTCCCTTATTTTGTGGTGTCTTAGCCAGTGTTGTGTGTGAAGGGCTTTGATGTTGCTGTTCTCGAGGGAAGAACCCTGGTTCTTTCTGGCTCGGGATGATGTGAGGGCGGGCTTCCTGTGACGGTCCAAACACGGATACGTGGTGTACTTCTTGGTTGCTTCTGAGAAAATTAGCATTTCGACCGAGGCCATACGGGCCGTGTGAAGATGAGGCAAAAGGCTGATGGGATAATCCTGCCAGCTCCGGAAGCCTTGATGAATGTTGATGCTGAGGATTCTGATGCATTGCGCCACGAATATCAGCCTCCAGCTCATTGAAAGACATTTTGAGTTCTGTATCTGCATCTTCAATACCAGCGTCATGACTTGAAGCATTGTCTTCCCTGTTATTGCTACTGCTGTCATCATCACTGAGACTATCGTCCAGATCATCGTTACTCGACACAGATGTGCCATGCAGCTTAAAACCACCAGGACCAAAAGCCTGGACGAGAAATTCTTCACGTGGGGAACACTCAGTCGCTGAGCGATGTGGTGGTGGCAAGAAAATACTGTGATCGAGACGCTTTCCAACAAACGCGTCATGGTCAAGCTTCAACCTGTGCTCGAACACATCCTGAGAATCCTGAGAAGTCAAGTTTGGCACGGAGAAATTACTGCTGCTCTTATACTCGTGGGTTCCCTCGTAGCTGTCGGGACCACTAAACTCATCGTCAAAATCGTGATCATCGTCAAAGTTGTTGTCCTCGTCATCTGAATGAGTATCGTGATCATGACTGGAAGATGCCTGAGAATACCTTGACTCGAACGAAGAAGATGGAACAAGTTGGAATCCCCCACTCGAGCTATTCTCTGTAAGGCGGTGGAATGAGCAATACGGTGAGCAGGGACATTTTCAAGCGAAAAATAGATGGCACGTACTTTCGTTGAATGGGGGTAGCTCAGGACGGCGCAGCGCCCCCGGGTAGGAAGCTGGAGGTGGCGGGTAGTCGTGTCGAGGTGATGATGGTGTTGTGATGTTAGTTGCTGCAAAGTTGTTGTCGATGTTAAGGCTCTGGTGACGTTTTCTTGGGAGAGTGCGTGCTGTGTCGGAGCCATGAAGCAGCTCATCTAGATCGTCGAGCCCTGCACATGATAAGCTCCTCTTGGGAGACGGTCTATGGAGATACCCACAGAGTATTAGCCAAAGGCATCACATATTGTGAGAAAAACTTACTTGCTGATTGTGGATCGCGGATGCATTGGAGATCACGGGCTGGGACGCACGCAGAGTGTGAAAGCTACTTGCAAAACTCACCAAGACGTAGGATGCCACCAGCCATATCCTTGGCACCCGTCAGCTCGCTCGCGATGTCCTGGCAAGTGGAGACGAACAGCTCTTGTGCTCTTCTCGCTTGCGAATGCGCTTTGATGCTTGAAAGAAGGCTGCTGTTGCTTTTCTCCATCGTCGCACACGCCCAAAACAAACGAAGCATAAAACACCAGCCAACGCAAGGGCCTGTACAAAAATAGTGGCGAAACAGCGGGTCCAGCTCTTCAATTGGGATTTCTCCGCCGATAGTGCTTCTAAGAAATATGTCAGACCAGAATCCAGGCAGTGCAGCGACAGCATTGTTATGGTCCTAGGATGCGTACAGAAGAAGGACCAGCTCCATTCAAGACTCACCAGTGCCCAATTTGGCATCAAATGTGACAACCGGATTAAATGGAATAAGGCTTCGTTCAGCTGCACACCTGTTCAGCACACAAAACATCATCATCACAGCTGCTGCATCCAATCGCACCTTCATTTTTTCAGAGTTTTTCTGCTGGTCGATGCTTGCGCTCCGTTCTTCCTGTGATACCTGTCTTCTTCCACCTCGGTAGTGCTCTATACAATACTGGGGTTTACTCGCTGGGAATACCAACGGAGCGCAGCTTCTCTTCCAGCGTGCGGAATTCCTTATCGTTCACCGCATTAAGCTCTTCGTCCACCCATTCCTCAATCCCGCGCACCTCTGGAATGTAGTGCTTCAACATGTTCTCCACTCCGTGCTTGAGCGTCACGGAGGAGCTCGGGCAGCCTGCACACGAGCCTGCAAGCTGGACCGACACCAGGCCCGTCTTCTCGTCGAAACCCTTGTAGAAAATGTCGCCGCCGTCGTCCTGCACCGAGGGCCGGATGCGTTGCTCCAGTAGCTCCTTGATCATAGCGACCACCTCGTCATCCTCGGGTAAAATGGTCGTGTCCTACAAAAAAATCACTCAGCACGACATCCACACCGAAGTTTTCAATTTTCAGCTCTCTCACCGTGACAATAGGTTCATCAGACATGACTTCCTCGTCGGACGCGAAGAAATCCATGATGGTCGCGAAGATTTCGGCGTTCAGAGCCTGCCACGTCTGTTTAGTAGCAGAAAGATCGTCATATTATCCAACCACGTACATCCCAGTCTTCGTCCTCCGTCTTGGTGACCGAGATGAATTCTTTGCCGAAAAACACGCGTGTGACGCCTTCGATCTGGAACAATTTCTTGGCCAGGGGCGAGCGACGCACCTCGTCCGAATTGGGTGTAAAGTCCTAAAACAAGATCAATATCAATAAGCCTATTTAGCAGCTACAACGAGTACAAAACATACCACACCCGTCGTGAAGCGCTCGTCCAGCACTGTACGTCCAGGCAAAAACTTGACACTCTGCGGATTCGGCGTCGGCTCTGTCTGGATGAACATGGAGCGTAAGGCACCACCACGAGCCAAAAAAGGGGACGTGGCGCGAGGCTTCAAAGCAGCAGACACACGTCCAGCCACCGGGTGCGCGTGCAATAAGCGAACAGAAAGTGAGGACGGCGCGGTGCTGCGACGCGCAATGGCGCACAGGAGCTGGCGGCTACGTGGGAACATGGCGAAGCGAGGAGCTCTGGGACCTGCGGCTCTGCTTGCGACTGGCTTAGTGATGAAAATGTTTATTGGATGGGATTTTGACCAATCACATGAGGTTAAACATGAATTTTAACTAATCGAATGAGCTTCAAGTTGAAAAAGGCAACAAAGTGTTGCCTTTTTGGTGGTAGTCTATTTGCCTTATTGTACAGGATTGCCATGTTCGTCCCAGAGCGGAATGTTGAGTACGTTTGGCCAGACAAAGTAGTTGATGAGCAGGTCATACAGGAACGTGTGTAGCCTACAGCGAATTTTCATGTTAGATGCAGTTGACAACAATGTGTTAAAGATCATTATAATACGTACCACTCGGAGACGAACGGGACGTTGGCGATGTTGATTTTCGCTGCAGTGAGGGAGAAATCGAACACTGGACGTCTGCAATGCCAACACATGAGTAAAACTGCATTGGAAGGAGCAGATCATTGAACGTACTGAGTGAAGGACAAGTTGAGTCCACCGAAGCAAGGCCAGAACTTGGTCAGTGGATTAAGTGTGATGCGCAAAGTTCCGACGAGGAGAAGTTCGCGCAACGACAAACAAACCGCAGCTCCTACATGTGACACCATTCTCAGCTCGGCGACGAAGCTCTTCCTGTCCGTAAGGATGCGGATCTCCACATCCAGAGTCACTTCGTCTGTCAACGTATTGGCGGAGATATACTTGACACTTGCAATTTGCGGAGTATTGTTGCCCAGATCCAAACGCACGATCGACAGTGAGTTCATGAAAGCGGGTTTTTGAGTGTCTAGAACTGGATTTAAGCTTGAAAGAACTGAGTTCTACGATGATTACATTGTCAGTTTCGTGGTCAGCATCAATATTCTAAGCCCAACACGTACTTCGATAGCTTTCTTGAGATATGGCCACCCACTACATGGTAAGATAAGTAAGTTTAACGGTTCAACTCAATTTGCTGCCAAAACAATGGTATTAACGTACGTGACAAAGACCTTGTTGAGCCACTCAACTCGATCAGTGTCAGGATACAGCAACCAATTTGGTATCTGTGAACAAGTCAAACAATGCATCATTTAAACTGACACGTACATCCTAGAACATTGTCATGAAGCAGCACTAACCTCAAAATGAGCAATTTCCTGACTTGATTTAGTACCCCGGAGATGAACTATACCTTGTTGTTTCATTCGGCGCCGTCGATCAGTCTTGTAGTTAGCGTATCCCCATAAGTAAAGGACAATGGTAGAAATGCCGATACCAAAGAGCACTTCATAGCTACTGATCAGGTACACAAGTACGGAAGCGATAGTCCATGATGAAAAGCAGTGATGTTGGTTGCACAAGTGCGCAAAAGCTCCTGCTAGTGCAATAGGAAGGAAGACTGACACATCTGAAGCACCAGCAACAATAGCCACAGTCAACATGATGGTCAGCGCACGAAGTGAAGCAGGCTTAGGGTCGTCTACTAGCTCTGTAGAGATGTTTTCATGCTTCGAATCGGTTGGTAAAGATCCATTATTTTCTTCAGGTGCCGTCAAAATTTCTGGAGATTTCACCTCGTCAAGCTTTTCAGAAAGCGTACTGGTCTTGGCAGGAGGAACAACAGTGACAGGGTCGTTTTTAGGAGTTCCGACAGGTGTCCTAGAACGAAATGGTCGGGAACGAGAGGAAGGTGCATGGTCTACATGTTGCCTGGAAGGTGTCTCTGGTGACACATCTGGAGTTGCTTTGGTAGAGCGCTTGCCCCAGCCACTTAGTTTTGGGGATAGAACGCTGGTTTCAACTGGCGACGACCCAGGATCTGTTGCTGTACTGCTCATCGGACTTCGTGTTTGTTGCTGCTTTTCATACGAAAACATAGAACTCCAGCGAGTCGGGTGTCGTTCACCAGTGACACTAGGTGAACGGTTCGGAGTCAACATTGTTCGCCCAGCCGACACAAATCTGGTAGCTGGATCGATAACTAGACGATGCGTGAGTTTATCACGAGTCGATATATACGTGGACGCTGGGCTTGTGCCGGGGGTGTCTTCTCCCACATTTGCTAAAGATTCGTCAGTATCACTGAAGCATCGGGAATGCTCAATCGATGACGCTGTCGAGGGGGATCGAAATAGTTCGCTGTCCAACGTGGTAGCTCGCTTGATAGCCAAGTGAATGCATTTCACCCACAGAAGCATGCGAGCCTGGTTCTCCTCGTAAAAGATAAAACCTTGGGGCTGCAACCGAACTGTGTTTTTCTTCTTCCAAGTTCTCACTTCCACACAAAAACATTTTTCCATGACGATGTTGGCGTTATCTGATTCAAAACTCAGCACGGCATCCGCCAGCGACAACAAATACACAAGCTCCGAGCGAGACTCATTACTGTTCTCAAATTGCAGAATAAAAATTAGCAACAACCTTCAAATTGCACCAGCAAAAACTCACTTGTAAATTTCCAGTGCGTGCTTCAGTGTGTTCGCCACAACAAAGTGCGTCGATTTCGTCATGAGGAAGCTTTTCCGCTGCTTATTTTTGCGGTGCACCACCATGAGTCCTTCGACCGAGTCCTGATCAAGCGAAGAGGTATTCTTCGGTGTCCTCGGTATTTGTACCGGTCTCTCAGCATTTTCATCCACACCTGCAGCAGCCTCATTGCTAGGAATACTACACGTGACCTGCGACTCCGAGCAAGTGGAGATCTCCAGTGCAGTCCCCGGCGAGAGCGACATTAGACAAAAGGCAATTAATGTCGACCGTAAGAACAGTGTCTGCCGCAATTAGGTGGCGGTTGCTGTAGATGCCCACAAGTGTATTTTTATTGGTCGTGGACGTGATCATTTTGCCACTTTAATAAAAACGTTGGTATATTTAACGAGATCTACAGGTTCCAAATTGAAACTTTCAATTATAATATTGCTCGTCAACTGTACAGTCAGTGTTGTGGCTAAGATTGTTTCATTTTCTCACGAGGTTTCAAATTATAATAATGGTAATATTGCTCGTCAACTGTACAGTCAGTGTTGTGGCTAAGATTGTTTCTTATTTTCGGGAACGTTGCTCGAAAATACCATACCCCAAGTAGCAACGTCAATACAAATGCCAAGTCAAACATTTCGCCACGTTGCGAATTGAATGAGCCGCGACCCCCTCATACAAACACGAAGAAGACGAAGAGATACGAAACACGTAAACGGCGCTAAGCTGCTCTCCTCGCTTCACCTCGTACGCCATGGACGACACAGCACAGCGCAGCCTCCTGCTATGGGTACGTTGCATCCTTCTGTCTCCAGCAGCTCTGTCGCCACTTGTTCTAGCTGCTCTCAATTCAAACAGTTGAATCCTCACAGACCAAATTCAAATATTCAAATACTAACGTCACTTTGTTCCTATACGCAGGTACAGAGCTTCCATGAGAAGTTGGCAACGGACGTGCAGGTCTCGGGTCTGGAAGATCTGTGCGACGGCGTGTTCCTCTCCAAGATCATGCACCACATGTGCGTTCGACAGCCTCCGCTCTCTCCAATTCCTAGCTGATTTATGCTCTTTCTGTACCTGTAGCGACGCGGAGTACGTGAACTTGGAGCAGATCAATGAGCAGCCGGGAGCCAACTGGGCGCTCAAGTCCAACAACCTCAAGACGCTGCTGCGTGCCGTGGAGCTGTTCTACACGGACGAACTGGGTCAGATCTGCCACGCTGACGAGTTGGTGGACCCACTGCTGATCGCCAAGGAGAACGATGTGCACGAAGTGGCCAAGCTCACGGAGCTGCTGCTGGGCTGCGCTGTCCAGTGCCCCAACAAGTCCGAGTACATCCACCCGATCATGCAGATGGGCCCTTCCGAACAGGCCAGCTTGATGCACGCTATTGAGAACCTCATGCACCGTTTTCAGCCTACTTCTCCTGGTGGAGCGTCGACTGCGAGTCGTCGCAACTCCATGGCTCACGGTGCGTCGTTCGATGATATTGCGTCCCCATCGGCATCGACATCCACAGCTCGGTTAGCAACGGGTAGCTCTGCTGAAGCGTTAGCTGCACAGTTAGCTCAGGCACTGGAGCGAAGTTCCTCGATGGAACTCAGATATTTGGATATGGAACGGGAGAAACGTGAACTGACGGAGCGTTTTGAAAGCACCTTGACGGAGCACCGAGAATTGGCTGAAAAATACACTGCTCTGGAAAGTGAACGTGACCAGCTTCGCAGCGAACGCCAGAATACTCTCACTCGTGACAACAAGAAGATCCAGCAGATCGTGGACAATGAAGTTCACGCTCTTCAGATGCAGCTGGAAGAAAAGGATGTAGAACTCAATCGTGTCAAGCGCGAGTCTGGAGAACGTCTTATGGTATTGGAGAACGAAGTCCGTCGTCAGGCTGATGAGCTGGACATTTCACGGTCCAAGCTTGGGACGCTGAATAAACTTGAGGCAAGCGTGACGAAGTACAAAAAGAAGCTTGAGGAAATGAACTCGCTGCGTGGTCAGGTCCGCGAGCTAGAGACTCTTAACGCGCAGTACTTAGACAAGGTGGTGGACCTCGAAAGCACCATCAAGACTATGCCTGGACTGAAAAGCCTCGTCGAGAAGTACAAGAACCAGGTCGTGGAGCTCGAGACGGCTAACGTACAGGCCAGTTCCAACGTTAATGTCAAGGAACAGAAGATCCGAAGACTCCAAGAAGAGCTTGACAGTGCGTTGGGTGGTAAGGAGTTTCTGGAGTCGCAAGTGGAAGAGCTGCGCACACAAGTTGCAAGCTTGCAATATCGAGAGGGTAACGACGACGCAATGGCTGCTGGTGAAAGCAGTACAGTTAATGGAGGTGGTTTGAGTGCGGACATGCTACTCGGTCGTGACTCTGTTAGTGGTTTGAGGGAACGTGTGGCTCGATTGGAGCGTGAAAATGCCGAATTGAAGAGCGGCAATGCTGACGCAGGACAGGCAGAACTGGCGAACGATCTGGATATGGCGGTCAAGGCAAAAGAATCACTCCAGGTCTCTCTATTTCAGATGCAGAAACAGAATGATCAGCTCTCGGAAGATCTGCGCAACTCGCGAATTCAAAACGATCAGCAACAGCAAATGCTGGTTCAGCTTCAACAAACCCATGCTCAGCCTCTCCAACAGCTACAATCTCAAGGCCAGTGGCTGAATGCACCCGGTGGACCGGAGCCGATGCAGGTTTCAAACGATATGTCTATAAGCGTTGGGGCTTCGGCAGCTGGAACTGCTGGCTTTGCAACTCCAGCCTCCCTCGAAGCTGGTGTCACAATGGGACCAGGTGGAGCAATGCATGCACCTCTCCCTACTCCTGGTGCTGTCGTGGTGACTAGCAGCAACAATGCACTTTCGTCAACCCAAATCGCTGAATACCAGGACAAATTGGAAAAGCTGGTACGTGAACGAGTAGTAGAATCAATAGGTTCCGTTAGGTTGATGTACTCACGTATTGATCTTGCGTGCACTACAGGAAATCGAGGCGGAAGCGGTGGACTCCTTGCGTGCTACCGTAACAGAGCTGACGAAGCGTCTGAAGGAAAAGGAGTCCGTGATCAACGAGCTTTCGGAGCAGCGCGCAAAACTGGAGAACTACACGAAGAAAACGCTTCATGCAGTTCAGACGAAGTACATGGTGGCCGTCAGCTCACACCGCAACCAGATCAACGAGAAGCAAGAGCGTGTGGATTTCTTAGAGAAAAAGATGAAGGAGGTCCGCGCCTCATACTCTCGCGAGCAAGCTCTCATGATGTCGTCATTCTACGAGGTGCGAAACTGGCGTGATTTTGGTTGTAGGCACATTTTCCTAACATTTGCTTTCTTGACCAGATTGGTACGGAAATGCAGCGCCGTACTATGATGCCCCAAGGCCCCGCGGCTGGAGCTCCAGGAGCTGGATCATGGCTTGCAAACAAGAGGACAGAAGAACGCGCTAAACGGCGACAAGGGGCATGAGCAGTGCACACCGGGCTTCACCGTGGTTAAAAGACCCATCCGAATAGGTTAATAGGATGTGCAGTCGCGCTTGGACGATATAGGAAAGGAAAAGGCCTTTGGAGATATACCAACAGAAGGAAGAGATCTGTGTCATGTACTTTGAAGTGTATGTTTTTCCTGGCTGTTGCTGCTTCTCTCGCATATGTTGCCTTTCGTTCTTCCTGCAGGTGCTAGTCAACAACATTGACTCCCAGGTTGACGAGAGCGCGTGTAGCCTGCTGGCATATCCGGTCGTTGGTAGAACGCACGAGTGATTGCAGAGCCTCCACCCCGCCTAACTCCACAATTGCTTGTTTGTTCTCCGCTATAACCAACATCATCCATGTTAACTACTGCAACAGACCCTACAGCACCACTTTAAAGACGTTGACGTACGATTCACAGACAGGTTGCGTAGTGCGCGAGCCACTTGGGATTGAAGTTCCACAGACTCGGAATGTGCTCCATCAATAATGGGTTTTAATCCACCTTTGCGTGCAATCTCCA
The DNA here is from genome assembly GCA_002215365.1 of Phytophthora megakarya. Lineage (NCBI taxonomy): Eukaryota > Oomycota > Peronosporomycetes > Peronosporales > Peronosporaceae > Phytophthora > Phytophthora megakarya. The sequence goes on from NBNE01000471.1 coordinate 20,398, forward strand.
CCTCATTCGCATCTGTCGATCGTCACAAGTTAGATCTACCTAGAGTCTCACCATTGGAACTTATTACCGTTTACAGCCAAGTTTGCAAGGGCTGCAATTGCTTCAACAGCGACACCAATCTGGTGGGAGCTGGCCAAGTCGATAAGCGGTTTAATGCCACCAGCCTTAGCAATCCGTTCCTTGTTATCCACTGCAACAAACGAAGTCACGTCACGAAAACAACTCTTCCGCTTCACTAAGAGATCGTACCGTTAACACCGAGATTCGCCAATGCCTTAGCAGCCTGGCGTTGCACGTGCTCATTGGTGCTGCTCAAGAGGTCAATGAGCATGTCGATGCCTCCCTCCGTCGCCATCTTGGATTGGTTCTCGGCTGTACAACATGTCAATAACTGCACCCCACACAGTTACCATACACCTACAGTTGACTGAGAGATTGGCCAGTGCGTGTGCTGCAAGACGTTGCACCTCCGTGTCCTTGGACTTGGTGAGCGGCAGCAGCAGTTGCAGTCCGTCCAGCTCCACAATTTGCACCTGTCGATCCGCTGCACACCAGTCAGTCCCGACCCTTCTCCGCTCTCCAGCACGTACGCTTCACAGCCTCATTGGCCAACTTCTCGGCGACTTCTCGCTGCAGCGCCGTGTCCGCCGAGCGCGCGTAGACGATCAGTCGCTGCAGGTTCACGCGCAGTGCTTCGGTGAAGGCCTCATCTGGCAGGACACTGTTGTTAGCCACCCACTCATAGTCAAGACTCAAGACTGCAGCGTACGCACCGTCCGTCTCGTCGAAAGTGAACTCGTCCTTGCTGCCTTTGGCCCCTTTGGCGCCTGCGTTCCCCATCGCTACCGCAGATGCACTTCGAGGGACGCGAGTATCTTCGTATGGTTTTTGAAAGTGTTTAACTTGGGTTATTTAGACATTGGTTCTTTCTAGCTACGAGGTCGAATAACCCAATTGTCAAAAGTTTGGGTGGATAACTCATAGTCAATGCGACGATGAGTCATTAAACTCACAAGGATACGGTCGAAGAGGTTTGAGCCCAGTTGAACTGCGTTGGCTGGCTGGTTCCACGGCCGTCGGGAATTGAGACACATCTTCTTGCTGCTTGGTCTCTTTCAGGTTGCCCGAAAGTCTCCGATTGAGAGCTGCCAACACGCCACTGGATCGCTGGGACCATCGAGTGTCGTCCGATGCAGTCGATTTCCGCAGCTCATGGCGTCGAAGAGTGGCCAGAACCTTGTAGTGCCCTGCACTGAAAGCGAGACGCTCGGCATTGTACCCAAACGCGTCTCTGATCGAGATGTCGGCGCCGTGCTTGAGCAACAGACGCATGAGCTTCTTATCTCCGTTGGCCGCCGCGCGCATAAGTGGCGACTTGCCGGAATGATCCGATGCGTTCACAGACGCTCCGTGCTCCAGGAGCAATTGAGCGATGTCGCGATGTCCCCACGACGCAGCAAAGTGCAGCGCAGTCGCTCCGTAGTCGTTGCGAATGTCCACAGACGCGTTGTTCTCCAGCAAGAAACGCACCCTCTTGACGTCGCCGTCTCGGGCTGCGAACAGCAGTAGTGTGTAGCCATATGCATCCGTTGCATTGATGTCCTCCAGAGTGATCCGGTCGAGTTCTGTTTGATCTGTCGAAGTCGCTCGAAGCATCAGTTTGTTGCTGTTCCCCATGGTCGACGACTCCACAAGTGAACCCTTGAGACGAATCCATCACGAGACGGCGCAGT
>NBNE01000472.1:0-22117 GCA_002215365.1 Phytophthora megakarya
TACTTTAGATATTGGCAATTTGTGCAACAAACGCGCTGCCATTTTCTGATTGGTGGAAATGCAGAGTGATTTTATATTGATTTTTTTATGTGGAATGGCTAACACACTCTGCTCTGCTTGCTTGACGACAAGAGTGTCAATGAGTTTGCAGTGGAGTTCGGTTGGTATGGCAACTTTGGACTTTTCGTGCTAAAATATTTATGGTGTAGTTTCACAATTCTAATTAACGCAGGTGCGCTAACAGCAAAGTGATTGATATAGATTATGCAGTACATGTATTAAGTGACTATTCATGCAGAGAGTTGTGTACGCAGTACACAGCGTTCGGTGGACCATGAATGTTGAGTTTGGCGCTATCGAATGGATATGTCGAAGTAACATCTCTACCGCTTTCTAATGAAATAGGATTCTGCTTAGTTGTTGTCGTTATTGATCACATCGCCGAATCGGTTAACTGACCAGCAAGTTGATACTAGTTTCACTCTCTCTATAGGTTGTATTATTGATCAAGACGGTAGTTTGGCATGATAACATTACATTAATGATAGCGCTTTCGCTGCGAGCGCATGGTATTGCTCATATTTAACATCAATTTCAACGACTGGAACTTCTTCAAAATCAGCACGCCGGTGGAGCTTCAAGAGCTTCACAGGTGTGCTGATTGTAGTATTCATAATTATTGGCGTTAGTATTGCTCATAGTTTGCCTTACAGCAATTTATTATCCTTTCTAGATCATATAGTGAAGTGAAAGCTTTGCTATAATAGCGTGGTCCACATCACTGTATTGGCTCCTTCCAACTTTTCCACACTTACTTTTTGCATGCAAATGTTGCAAATCTTGCCATGTTTTGCGCTAAAGTTTTGTGATAGGTATTGACATTGTACTGGAAGCGATAGTGACCAAAGTCACTAACCCTCTTGGAAGTAGTAGGGTCGGGTACTGCTGGAGTATTGGATGAGCGTCTTGCCAGGTAGTAACGTATCATGGAAGAGAGGGGTTAGTAGATCCTAAATGCACCAAAACTTCATGCAAGCCTCTATGTATTACGATTCAATTGGGTATTTCCAAGAAAGTGGACGACAGAGGTGATTCTGGGTACGACGGCCAGACGGCCAAGTCGTACCCTTTTTCATGACACCTCTACTAATCTGCTCTCTGTCCTTCGCTCTGCATGTCATCCGATTGCAAGTAGCACACTTAAGCACCTTCGACGACCTCGCGGGCCGTCGCGGTAGACTGGCAGCTTCACGGGGTTATCGTCGACGAGCATCTCGGCGCAAGCTCTTTAATGCGTTCTGCAGCACCATCCTTGGTGAAGTTGCTTCAAGTTGCCCTACGACACTGCCATGACGCCAAGCCTGAGTCCGCACACCGACTATTAGCACGCCAATGCTGAAATCCACCCCGTAGTAGCACCACTCAAACAGTAAATTTATCAAGGTGAATACACCCAGGGTGACAGCAACACCCATACCTCCACAGCAAAGGTACTCCAACACGTCGTACAACATCATCGGCACATGTAGGCAAAGGGACAGTAACCGTATCCCAAACCAACCAGTAGCGCACATCGCAGCATAGACCCGACGCAACGTAGCTCCAGTAGCCTCCTTCCAGGCACAACAGTAGAGTTTCGCAAAGTACCATGTATTTGCGATCAAATCACGTAGGTACTCGTACAAGGTCTCGCGCCATGCGTTCCTCCAGGTGCAATGGAGACGGCCGTATCCGCCGTATCGCTCTTCATTCGCAGTCAATAGGAATGAAAAATGCAGCACCACCAAGTGCACATACATAGGCTCAACCACGTAGTGGTTTGATGGTCTGGTCTTGCCCCTCTTCTTGGTACTTGGAGACAATTTCTGCGGCCATGCTGCTATTTAAGCACAGCACGCGCCAAACTTCATAGGCGACAGTCCAAGCAACGGAACGGTATGGCGTCGTCGCGTTCCCCCCTCCGACCCCCCTCCGATCACACACACAACGCAGGGGCCAAGTGCATCGGCCACAGTGACGAGTCCACTTACTGCTCCATTACGAAACCCCATACGTATGCCGTAGTCACAGTAGTGTAACGTAGCAAATGTACAACTGAACAGTTCATCACGCTCACTTGTAGCCGACCGTCGATAGGCAGAGCACGGTCTTGTAAAAACAAGATCAAAGCGATGATCCATGAAGTGCGCTTCTGCTCGTCAATATAGTGGAACCTATTGAGCCGAAACTCGTCGACTGGGTACGATACCAACCGTTCTACTACTTCATCACATACTTGTACATCACCTGGAGTAGGTTGCGGTCGTTCACCAAGAACACTGTCGGGGACCGAGTCAGATAAATCAACCTCTGACTCATGCCCCCTGACTTTGGTCAAACCCGGGGCAGGTACGAGATCACAATCACCATTGACTGTAATATCGCTCCCCCTGACTTGAGTTGAATCATCCGTGTTCGAATTCGATTCAATGAATTAGTCTGTCGTGGTGAGCATACGCAACCTGACTTGAATTTGACTGTCGGAGTCGGAGTTCGAGTCATTAAGAAAGCCGTCATAGTTACCGGCGCGATAGGCGTAGTATGTAGCCGAGTAACACCGTCTACATGACTCATCAAGGTTCTTGCCTTGTAGGACACCTTCAAGCGTTACTGGGACAACTCCATAGTCCAACGAGCCAATTTTGCTTTCGTAGTGCGGTAGTACTCATGGAATACCCACGCCAACGCCTTGTGGTCCGTAAACAAGTCCAACTCCTTTCGGTCCAGAAATTTCCTAGTCGCCCAGACAATACTGCAGCACTCAATCCCCGCGATACCATCTTGCTTGTGTATCCAGTTCTTTTCGGAACCAACGAGCAATTTACTAATGTAGGCAATTACACGATCACGACCGTCGACCGTTTGCATCAAGCAAGCCCCAACAGCCAATTTGGACAAATCCCCTTCTATTGGGCTATAAACACCGGTACCTTTCCACTGAAGAGCTGATAGCGCGAGAGCGCATTATCACATCCTAGCCCGATCTTGTGGCAAGTCGTGAAAATTAAGGTTTAACCTACCACCGATCGGCATACCGATGCGCTTACAACCGACCCGGTGTAAGGCATCGTTCCTGGACTTCATGTTAGATCCAACAATCGCTAACCTCTGCTGGGGAGCAAGTTTTGTTGGTAGGAATGCGCCCAACTAAGCGAGAATTTTATCGTGCCTACACGACATGAGCGGTTGTCAATAAGGACGTTGGGAGTAGACTCTATGCGCCAATGTGGATCTGCAGCTCACTTCCGGACTTTTTGTCAAACAATTTCGTTTGAGATTTATGCCAATAGTGAAAAAGTTTAGGAAACAGCGATGAAACCGTAACATTGCGATGGCTTCCGAAACTTACGTAAATACGATCAAACATCGTAGAGGCAAGCAATAAATCTGCCTGGAAGAAAATACGCACTATCTACAATTACAATCGTAACAAAAATAGACGAAATGCCTTTTATTGATCTAAACTTTTATACCACACGATCATACGTTTTTCGAAAGCTACTGAGATATAAAAAAATTCGAAATTACCCCAGAAAAAGATTCGCCTAGCTGCATCATAAGTGAATCTGCAACTACGTAACGCAACGATGTTGTGCATTTCAAAGACATATTGTTTAAGAGTGACGGCAATATCAATCTTGACTCGAATTCTCGAAATAATGGGAACTTCCGAATTGCATTGTCTAGTACGCACGATATAGAGATTTATAAAACGTGTAGTAAGGAAGAACTAGTCAAAAATACACGTGCAATTTATCCCATGGGTCGCTTCCTTCCACACTTGTGTCTAAGGTTGGAACAGTGGAATTTAGTTCACCGATGTTATAAAATAATTTTCTATGAGCTATATCAATATCAGCTATAAAAATGAACATGCTGTCGAACTTTGCAATATATAGTGTTACTGATTTTTTTAAATACACTCGTGAACTATGCTGTCGCTTTTAGGAAGTCAAGGCTAAATACGAAAAAGAAGCATTGTGCAGTTCCCATGGTAACTTTGATACTGTAATACCTTGGGGTAAAATTTCACGTTCAAAGCTGAAAAGGGGTAAGTGCACAGAAACCAGAACTGCGCAACACCTCAACTACTAATTAAGCGCTCTAGTGACCACGATAATCTGAAGTGAGTAAGATTTCGGAAGTTGAAGATGAAACAATGGACGTCCCAATAATCAAGTCTTAAGAAGCGCCTGATGACCAGGACTCGGACGAAGATGAGGTTTTCGACTCAATTAGTGTTGACGATGGTTTTTTAGAAGTTAGCGGAAAGGTCATTCCAAAAGTGGAACCTGAGGATGATGCGTTTTGGACCTGCCCGTATCAGAGATTGCGTGTACGCCACTTCAGCAGCTGGAGCTAGAATACGAACGTGTGGTGCGGATAAGTGCTGAAGAATTGGACCTCGATCCCGCAGTCTATATTCATGACGTTATCACAACTCCGAGAACAACTCGCCTTGCTTCCGGATATCGAAGAACTATCTCAGGAATGTGATATTGATTCGGTTGACGTTGGTGAATCCGGGACGAGTACTCCCGTTGGGTTGCGAAGCTTGAGAGCGATTCGGCTCTCCCACCGATCCTTTTTTTGGGAGATGGGACTGCAATTTCAGCTCCGGCGCGTGGTGTGACTTATGATTTGGATGTTGGAGAGGCGAACCCCGTCGCCCAACGTCCCTGAACTGTGGCACCACATATAGCGATCAAAGTGTATGAACTGCTGAAGACACCTTTGGAAACCCGACTCATCGAACATTCATAATCATCATAAGCATCACCCATTATAATCGTCCCCAAGAAGAATGGTATGGACATCCGAAAGTGGGTCGACTACCGAATTGTCAATGGATTCATTACTTTGTCTAATTATCATCTACCATTGGTAGATGATATGCTGGTTGGATTTGAGGATATATTCATGAGTATGGATATGACTAGTGGTTTTTGGGCAGTCAAGATGCCCGAAAGAGTGAAGCTGATATCGACGTTTGCCTGTCCATTTGGACCCTTCCAATGGACCGCATGCCATTCGGACTCAAGAATGCTGATATACCAGTCGGTTATCAACAATTGTCTGTGGAGATTTGTGAGACTGCCTCCAGAAAAAGAAACAGGAGTCGATCGAGACGTCTTAGTTTTCTAGGTTTGGTTCCTATACACAACCAAGTATCTGAAAGTAGCCATCCAAACGACGAGGTGATAGGATTCGCAGACTCATTGACGGTTTTCCAAAGTAATATCCCTATGTCTTCGCATAATGGTCCAGTGTTAGGGCGCCGTTCTTATATCGATGATATTGCCCTTGGCGCGATAACGTGGAACCAACTTTGTGAGGATCGGGACACTCTGCTCTATCGCTTACGCTACTGGAATATCTCGGTGAGTTTATCAAAGAGTTAGTTTAGAAAACGGTCGATCCCCTATTTGTCACACACAATTTGTGCAGAAGGTATCCGACCGACCCCAAACGTTGCGACGGGTGTTATAAATCTACCGTTCCTTTAATCCCACTGAGGTAGGTTTCGTTCCTCGAAAGTCTAAATTACTACCACAAGTTCATCGAGGACTTTCTGGTAGTGGTAGCGGTTCTTTATGAACTCTCAGAAGACCAGATACGTCAGGGACGAGGCCTTTCACGATTTCATGAATCTTTCAAACTACTTAAAAGAAACATCGTTGCAACACCGATGCTAAGACACCCGGACATCCAGAAGCCATTCGTGCTTATTCCGCACGCGAACCGTTGGGCTGCATGTGCAGTCGTAGGATAAGAATACGACGGGAAGATACAACCTGATCGGTGCACAGGACGCATTCTGAACGACGCTGAGCTCCAGTATGATATTGTCGAGAAGGAGGTATTTGCCATACTGAGGGCGTTGCAAGTCTTTCGGAAGATTCTGGAAGGCCGGCAACTAATTATCTACACCCGATATTCTGCTTTGAAATGGGTACTAGAGTCTATGTCGGCAGACTGGAGGTGCGTTCTGTGGGGAGTCACAGGTTCACATTGGGACGTCGGAATCTGGAAAGTCCAAAAGGATGAAGATGGACTTGCAGCTATCTTGGGCGCAGGGATCACACTACGAGAACATTTAGATGAGGTGGTTGAGACATTGATCCCTTTGAAGGGATATATTCGAAGCCTCCCCCCGTAGTGAGCGTTGAGATGTTGGGAAGTGATTTCCAAGGAGTTGTTCTGAGTTTTGACGCTGCACAAAGTTCTCCATCCAGAAAGGAAGCTGTGAATTGTGTGTTATGGCAGCTACCCGGTTGGAGGGTTCTGAAAGCGAAGCGTTTCTTTTAAGAGAATGTCACGGCAAACGATGCTGCGAACCATAGACTTCTCAAAGAATTTGAGATGTCCATTGAAATGAGATTGCAAGATTTGACCGCGGTTGGAGATTCTCGAATTGGTATTAAACAGGTTCAAGGATTGATCAACTGCAATCAACACCATCTCCAAAAGGGTCTCGCCAAAGTTAAGCTACTGAAAGAGAAGTTCTGATCGGTGCGTCTGGTACATCTGAAGCGGGGGTACAATCAGGCCGCCCATTATTTGACCAAGAAGATTTTGATTCTGGGTGAGTCATGGGGCGTTACGGCCACGACCGAGATTGCAAATTTGGAGCACGTTTCAAAGATCGCAGAGAAACTCATGAAGGTGGGAGACCCCGAGTAAAAATCTGCAGTTCATCCTACTTCTGGGGAAACACTGTCAGAAGATGTCGAACCGCTTGGTGCAGAGTCAGATCCGTTGACAAAATCGGCCCGCATGCTTGCAGCTGTAACGCATTCCAGAAGCCAAGTCGAATCCACTCCGAGGAACCGACCCATGGACTCTTCGAAATTCCAAGCTGAACGATGGCGACGCATTAGAGTGCCTCAGGACGCAGATGAGTACTTGTCAGAGATCAAAGACTTTCTGATGGAGGATTCCCAGAAGTTTTCGCCCAGAATGCTGAGAAGGTCGTTAAAATTGCTGACTTATTGTGCTAGGCACGGGGTGTGTTATATCGATTAGCGCGTTCGACCCGAGACCGCCGGCGTGATTTTCAGGATAAACCTAGACTAGTTCGTTCCAAAAGCACTCCGGGACGATGTCTTACATTACGGTCACGAAGACTTTCAAGGAGATCACCAAGGCATCACCAAAATTAATAAGAAGCTATGTTCAGAAATCTATTGGCCCGGTATGTACGCGGATGTAGAACACGTTGTGAAGGAGTGTGTTGATTGTGCGTGTGGAAAAGGAAAACCTCCAAACGCTGGGCCATCGCCCGGGAATATCGAACCCCGACAACCTTTTGAAGTCCTGTCGATGGATTTAGTGACACACATGCCGAAGTCTGATCGAGGGACCCCGTTTCGCTACTGTTCCAAGATATGTTTTCCGGATATATAATGTGCAAACAAATAGACTCAACAATCGCTCAGGTTGTCGCGGAAACCAACGCGGAACGTGCATTCAGGGACTTTGGATCGAGTTCAATGATTCAGCACGACCAAGATCACCGTTTTCTGAGCGAGGAATTTACTCATTTTCGGGGACTAAATAGTCGTCAAAGAGCCACCTTGGAATACTGACCTCAAGCAAACGGACAACAGGAACGATCTGTTCAAACAGTTGTCAGGGGTATTCCCGCCTATATCGCGCAGGCCAACCAAAGCGACTGGGACGAACATGCGGAAATGTTGATGTTTGCTCTGAACACTTCGTTCGACGTGAAACGTTTAGATACCCCGTTATACTTAATCTACGGTTGAGATCCACAAAGTACTTTGAAAGTGATGTTGGGTCCGATGCCCTCCAGTGTGCCTGAAAGGACTACCTATGCGTGGAGACGAAATGTTTAGCGAGATTATGGCTATGCGAAGGCGTGTGCTGAGGACTTGCAGACAAAGGCCGACGACATCGCTCCGACCTCAAACGCAAAAGTGGAAGGAGTTATCCGAACGCTTGAAATCAGTATTTCAGAAGGGCACGATGTGTACAACCGTGTAACTCCAAACCTTACGAGCCTACAACCGCGTAACCCCAAACCTTGTAACACCAAACCACCCACAATTGTTTGTACCCTATAGGCGTAATGGGTTCAAACCACTAGATTCAGTTTGAACCATTAAATTCTTTGGTTAGAACCAATTGGTTTGTTTCACAGTTTCAACCAAATCAAACCGATTGGTTTAGTTTGCAGTTACATTTCAAACCAAACCAATTGCTTTGGTTCGAAGTTACATTTTAAACCAAACGGATTGGTTTGGTTTGGTTTGATCAATGTGTAATTATAGTACATGTAAATCGTTGAGTAGCTACGTGTACTGCTGAAGTACAGGTACATGTTTAAATTTGACCGTTGTACATTTAAATGCAATTAAAGTATGAGAGGCTTTTGAACAGTTATCATCCCGATATCATTTATACTATACAGGTTATAAGTTACAATACTGATTACAAACTTACAGGAGTAGAATAATGCAATAAATGATAGATATTGTATCTAACGACTATATTATCAACTATCAACAAAACTCGAGACCAGTTGCTTCGTGATTTACTCGCTGATACAAGATAATATGAATATATTATATTATTCTGGTTTAATACTTTGCATTAAACTTTTTATTTAATAACCTAGCTATAACAATTGAATATGTTTGCGAGTTTCCAGAAATAAACACACTGTCGTGAACTGCTCACGAGACGATCCATCGTAGAGATAACATGTCGGTGTAGAAGAAGTTCAAATTCGTAGGAGATAATCCGCGTAAGGTAGATATTCCATAATGCACTAATCCACTTCATCACTTGTCAATTAATCCAATTGTGTCACAGAAAATTAAACCAAATCAGTAACATTCTCTTCTTTGTAGCCACACTCTGCAGACAACGGTTTGCACTCATATGCTTCCACAGACTGTAATTAATCTCGGATATGCAATACGGTCTGTATGAGAATACATACACTCTAGGTATATTCTGCGTTCGTTCGTGAATCCAACTTTTTCTTGTCATATTCTTGCGTTTCCTCTTCAAGGCGGAGAGAGGAGCGCAGCGATTTTTCTTGTCTTTCGTGTAGATGTGTTTCATCGTAGACATTTCCAGCGACTTGAATTTTACGAGTATCCTACGCAGCGTATCAAGCACGTATACTTTCGCTCTGGTGCATTTGTGTTTGGTATCGTAGATCTGTTGTCGCCGAACATCGTAAACTTGATCGATACCAACAAGTTACTGCAATTGTTCAACGTTCCGACTCAGTACACGCCCTGGAGACGTAAAACTAAACTGCGTATGTTCGAGGTGCTCTGCTATCCATACATGCTCATGCTCTCTCACATCCCGGCTGTATCTTGCTCAACGTTGCACTGGTCGACTCAAAGAACTGACGTGTAAGCCCTCACACCACCTTATCCATCGTTCTTTTCCATCGTTCTTTTAAAGAATAAAATGCAACCCTCGCCTCCTGTGGAAACGACTACTGACTCGATTTAGGCGCTAATCTGGACACCTTCGATTGGATGAAACATCGAAATCAGAATTCAAATCGTAGGGATGGTTTTATAACGTGTTCTTCGGCACCGCACGCGGATGGATCGATAGCTGAGTGCTGTCCTGCGTAGTTTCCAAGGTCGTAGTTGTCGTACTTCACGTACTAGTCCACAAGAATGCATTTGTTTGCTCGGTTCACCGCGCCGGCCACAAGTATCTTCGTATCCGTGTCCTACTTTTATTCAAGCGCTTCACTTCACTCGCTCTTTCTCCCTTTCTCTCACGACGTCTGACCTGACTCGTCCGCTTTCGTTGCCCACAGCGCCTACTTACACGTCCCCCAACCAGCCGTACGGGCTTCACCCCAAACCAGCACTACTGTAGAGTGTCTGTACGCCGCCTGTATCACACGTCGATGACCGTTCCAGTGCGTCGGTTACGCCACGAATGCGTCTCCACGGGGCCCTTGCTCGTCTCGAGCCCTTCACCAGCGTCAACTTCCTCAGTGTCCTTCGATCGTCATGCTCACGTTGTACACGCCCACGTCACGTCCTCAGTGTCCAGTTCTTCAGTCCGTCCCTCGCGGCATTGCCGGTTCTTCGTCGCTGTCCCCACGCTTCACTCGACGGAGTCACATCTCGTCGTATACTCCGCCACTCGTCGTCCGCTCCACAAGCTCGAGAGCCCTGTCATCGGTCTCTCAGCCACTTGTCGTCCGTCCTACAAGTTTAGGAGTGAGCCGTCGTTCATCCCGATCGTCCGTTGGTTCGATTCTGCTCGACGGTCTCCCCCCAACGAACAACTGCTGGTATCCGTTGCACGGTGACTCTTCGTCTCAAATATCGCGTCTGAACGTGTACCTACTGCAACATACTGTTGCACACGTTCGCCTTCTCCAACGTCTCCAACAGCATTCTTCAGGTCGCATTCGCCGGCGCAACCACCGCCGTCTGCCCATCGTATTCCCGACCTATTACACGCCGTCCCCACTTCCAGAGTCTTCTATGACTCTGTCGTTGTTGTAGAGCAACTCGTACTCTGCCAACGAAACCCATCTGTGTTTGTCGGCACGCTGCATCCGTCCGTCGTGGTGTACCGGCCGTATTTCGAATTCGATAACATATTACCCCGCCCGGTTTCGTTGTTGTCATCGACGCAGCTCCATCAGTTGCGCGTCTGGCTGCCACTCTGCGTTCGCACCCGTCTTTGCCGTTCTTCTTCGCTTCGTACCTGATGCGCCAACTGCAGCAATCACTGGTGTCGGCGTTGATCTCTCAACCGTTCTGCCGTCGGTTTATTACTCGTCGTTCGTCGCGGATCTTCATCTTCCAGTTCTTGCACGATGTCCTCAGCAGCCCGATCTAACAGATTACACGGTTGGTTGTAATGCACCACGAAAGATACGTGAGCAATGAGCTGTTCGTTTTAGCGATTGTGCTCCTCCACGTCTTCTCGTTCTAACAGAAAGTTTTCGTAACGTGCCTCGTCCTTGATCCTCAGAGGTTCAATCCAAGAGTGCACAAATTTCGACGCCTTGGCACCCCTTGTCGGTTTGAACATCCAAACTCGCTCCCCGATTCGAAACTTCCTGGTACTTTCCACACTTCGATCATAACAGTGCCGATGCCGCTACCGCTACTGTTTACGTTCTCGAGCCTCCTCTGCGCATCTGTGACTGACTTCCATCATCTGCAACAACTTCCAATGGTATGCCGTCAAGTCGCCTGCTTCCGTGACGCTCGTGCTGCGTACCAGCTCGTTCGGGGTCCGCAACTTCCGTCTTAACATGAGCTCGTTAGGTGATAGCGCCACCGTAGTATGGCGTCCCAAATTATATGAATACAGCGCAAAATCAACCCATACATCTCAATCGTTCTGTGCTTCGGTTTGCATGTAAGTATCCCGGCGAAGGGCGTCGTGTTCCAGAAATTTGACCCTCGTTCTTCGGACCAACATCATTCGTGTTCGCATGCACTTTGTCCGCACCATCGTCCAAATATTCAGCCTCGTATTGAGTCCCCAGGACGTTATCAGCTCCTCCGCACCTGGTTTCAGAGAAAAAGAGGGGTCTTGAGTTTCGTCATCCGATGATTCAGAGAGGACATCGTTGATCAGTTTAACCTCCACGGCTACATCTATGAGTTTCAGAAGCTTCTGGTGGCACCTATTCAGCAAAGGCATTTCTCCAGTCCACGATCATCCACGATTCGGATTCCATTCCATATTCTATCTGCGTCCAGATAATTCGACTCGGGTACATATTTGCTCCAGGGTGTGAAATCCAAGGTTACCCAGTCAATCATCTGGGCCAACATCAACTGCACCATGTATCCAGGCGGGAGGTGGTGGAAAGACTCGTCTTAACACAGCATGTTTAGGAGCTCTTGTATGTAAGACCCGTGAGCAGCAACATTCGGACGTCTTGTCGAAGGTCGTCCCAGCGTAAACCACCCGGGACTCGTTTCTGTGCGTCGGCCTCCGTCGCTGAATCTAAGTGTGTGTCTGGACAGCAAAGGAGGTCGTCCAGGGGGAAGTGCTCCTTGGGGCGCATCTGCCTCTCATCAATGATGCCAAGCTCCTATTTCCGGGGGCTATCCGCGCCACCAGAACTAGGCTGCTGTGACTCCTTTCGCTTGGTTACAGACGTCGATCGTGTTCTGGAAGGTCGCATCGTTGTACTGAAGGACTTCGACCCTCCACTACCCGTCAGGCCTAGAACCCTGACCTCTTTTGGAGTTGGCGGTTTATGTCCAGAACCGCCAGAACCACGAGGATTCCTCGGCCGCGGGTCAGGTTTCACGTAATCTGGAGGAATATAACGCATGTTGTCCATAGCCGTCATGTTGATCTGGGAATTCCAGTTAGAGGGAGGCGTGTTGCCCTCGGCGTAGTGCCCTAAAATGTCTCTAAGCCTCTCCCAGTTGGAGTTGACCGTGACTCCGCGCTTAACCCGCATAAAGAAATCCGGTATTTCATCCAGATCCAGCGCGTTATCGTCGGCGCGACGCTCTGCTGCTTCCTGGACGTCTTACGCAGTCTGGAGCTCTGCCCGAAGTCGAGTGTTCTCGTCCTGTAGCGTGTAAGACCTGCGTTTCAGACCCTCTTCCACGTTTCAAAAGAAGCGACCTTATCGCCTAGAAGCGACTTCTCGGCGCTCTTGTTCTACGCGTCTTGCTCCTCGACCGCGGGCAACCTTTCTCCGTGTTGCCCAAGTTAGGACCAATCGGATTACCGTTGTCGCTGTTGCCAGAAGTGCTGGAGCCGTCCGACGTATCCGACGTGTCGTCGCCAGTGTTCGGAGGGGTGCAGCTATTGTCAGTAGCTGTTGCCTCCGGTCTTGAGCCGGAGGCGCCTGAAGTGTGCGCGCCATCACCGATAGGCGTGGAGCCAACGTTGCGATGGCCATCTTATTCAACCGTTGAGTTGGCGAGTGTTTGATTTGGAAAGGTCAGAGTATAGATGGGTGCCCCGCACTAAGGGCGATTGTGGATCGCCGTCCCGGAGTTGCGTCAGGCCAAAAGCGCAAGGGCAGAGAAACGATGTGAGAAGAGGCGGACAGACCGATTCTGAGTGCCTAGTTTCCGACACTGGGGGTTCGCAGTCTACTCTGAAATCCTGATACCTCGGGGTCCCAGACATGGCTTGTCACCTTCGAAAATTTCACAATAACCAGTTATGGCTAGGAGGGGCGGTTGTGGTGAGGCAGTTTCCCAGTTTCCAGGATTGCCTAATTTTTGAGTGTAACAATTGAAATCCAGAGATCTTGATTGGTGGAGATGGAGCAGACGGTATGACAATTTGTGGAAAGACAGTCTGATGTGAATTGTGAATGTGTGGAGAGCCAAGGATGGACCCTTAAGTTTCGGAAGCACACGGTTTCAGTGATGTACACCCTGGAACGCAAATGAGCTCGGTCCGGAACCGCCTCCGTCTTGAACACAGGTTGCCGAAATGTGGCGAGGTCGGTGGACCTTTTTCCGCCGCAAGTGTATAGTGCAGTAGCCCGGGGTCCAGCGAATTGGTGTACACTCTGGTACCGGGGTCAGAAACTCTGGAACGCCAACGCTTCATGTACGACGTGTGGCCCTTGTGAATCCCTTTGGGTATGATTTTGGTGGCACTTTGACAAGTTGCCGGATTGGTGGGAAATATAGGCACTGCGCGTGTCGGGTTGGACGTTTAATTCTGAAACGAACATTATGAGACTAGGAACAAAGCTCCAGAACACCTCCCTTGTAAGATAGCCAAAATACAGAGTAAAATATACAAATATGCAGTCATTACATATTCTTTGATACTCTCGAACTGTGGGCCTATCACCAGTCAACTGAGTATACGCTTTAAACACTGGTCATTCCGAAGCGTACTCCTTTCTTCACGCGCACCACCCTCTAGGTGGGATACAATACTATCAAATATCTGAAATGCTGTCTACTTATAAACTTACAGGCGTCTACTAAACACTTCAAGCAGAATCATTAACATGAAATGGGAACCACACTATTACCTTCACTCAGTGGGTCCAACTAAGAAATGTAATGCCGTGGATCAACGCTGCAATGCCGTTTTGTCCGATCCCCACATGCAATATGGACTTGTTACTTCGGAGGAAGTACGCGGCGTCGTTCAGCACACGCCCTCGCTAGATGGTTCCCGAACGAATTTGACTTGCACTTAACTAACTAACTAAGTAAAAGAAGATGAAGCCTCGTACATGGTCTCCATCCAAGCTACGAAAGCGTCTGAAGACGCTCAAGAGAAATACGGAAACAACGTGTAGCTTTCCCTCGCCGTTTTTCGCTAAGCTCCTTCCCATGCTTCCCAGTGCGAATGACACAACCAAAGTATCCTCCTGCTGAAATTTCAAGTGGTAGACCTTCGCCCCCCCGTACCTGTCATTGCTGGTTTGACAGCAGATAAATCATACCAAGTAACGGATTCCCTATTTCACCTGGTAAGCAGACCCGACGTGCGCGTGACCAAGCGCCACCCGAATGTTGTTGAAATTACAATGGAAGCGATATCGAAACTCATTGAGGTAGCAAACTTCAAGGTCAATGATGTGTTTCTCGATGTTGGATCCGGTATTGGAAATGTTCTTGTTCAAGTTGCGTTACAACCCGTTCCGCCCGAGCAATTGGAATAGCAATCCAAAGTAGTATGGTTACCAACACAATGCAATTGATCCCGGATGCCTCTACGAAGTTCCTTCACTTACTATAAGAGTGATACGCAGAGTCAGTGGAAACCTGGCGTCGAACATGAATTGGCCGTCCTGAGCCGCGAGCAGTTCCGGGTTCAACATGCGTCCCCAAGTCGGAACAAGGTTCAGGATTGCGTAGGCCGCGTCGTGTAACATTGTCTGCAACAGGGTGATTACGGACGTGAAGTCCCCAGCACCATCGGCGAAGAGTAGTTCCTCTAAATCGACCTGAAGCGCCAGGGGGTCAGCGACGACGGGCAACACCCAACTCCCTGGAGCATCGAGAGGCCGCGGTCCCGTACGCTTGAACTCGCCGGCTAGGCGAGGAATAGAACAACGACAGCATTCGTGATCGATGCGAATGCGTTTGGCTGCGGACGAAGCTAACGGAAGCGTAGATTTTAAAGATGGTAATTTCAGCGATATTGAAGAGGACGACGCTCATGATGCGGCCGCGGATGGTGCTTCGGACTCGGTCGACTATGAGGAGGAAGACATCAATTCTATACGTCACATGAACCGGCCTTTGACCAAGCGACGCCGTACTAAGTCACACTTTGACTCGGGCGACGACCTCGACTTAACCGACTCTAGCACACTACGACAGAACGGCATTGTTTTTTGACCTCCTCTAGCAGATCGGCAAATTCACGCTGCTATCGTGAACAAGCGTCACACAGGTAAGATTCCTCAAACTTTTCTGCAATCGATCCAACAAGCTACGTACGTCGAATTTCTTCCAGCTCGAGGATCTACTCCTTTGGATTTGGCCTTGGATTATCTATCATGCATTGCAAGCGAGTTCTTATCAATGACAAAGTCTCCGCCGAAGAGAAAGGGATAAACTTATGGAACTTCTCAGCCAAAAACAACATCCAGCCACCCCCAAAGGCGACCAGCTTCGCGGATATCATCAGTGCTCTTGCAACGTTGAACAAATTCGCTCAAGAGTTTTATAATCCCGTGATGGCTGACTTTATTGCCAGTGCCCGTGATTTTATGATACTCTACAGTGACCACGCCAAGTCAGAACCGTCAATGGTCCGCCTGTTGACGTTCTGGGTCAATGGAAAGTTTAATCTATTCAGAAGACTCAACCGTCTTGCTGCGCAGGGTTTAGCTGCGGCAGCTCAAGTTGCAACCCAGTTCACACGCAGTGATGTTAAGTTAGCTGCCCTTCTTGACTCTCAGCACCTCCTGGCTTCGTCAGGTTCCCCAGGCAAGCAGCGACAGAATGGTCATGATCGTTCCCAACGCTGGTTGAAGCAAGGCTCAGGATTTATTCCGCATGCGGTGTTCAGTACACTTCCGAGAGCCGACGATGGATGATGGCTGTGCTTAAAACTTCTCTCGATTGACGGATGCAAAGTGGCCAAATGTTCCAGGGCTCACTTTCGACCTCACACGTTATCAGATGAAGCAAAAGCGCACGTCGCGGAAAAGTGGAATGGTCCGGGAGTGCAATACCAAAATTTATGACGTGGCACTCAGAGCGGTGAAAGCGGTGCGGTGGAGTACGAGAAGGAGTCAACAGCTCATACTCTCGCTTCATATCTACGCTTAATCGTGTACGCGATCGAAGTCAGCGCTGCTTCCTTGAACACTGCCGTCGGGGTGCTAGAAACGCTAATCTCCACTTTCCAATTACTGATCCGGCGGATAAGGATCACATTGACACCGCTCATATCCGTTATTGGACCGATCTGTTTGAACAACAAGAACTATCGCTTCTGGATACCGTTCGCTTACTACAAGGCCAAACCGCTGACGATCCCCTGCCTAACAAGGACCTCTTCCCGATACCTCCGATCACCGACCCATCAATTGGCTTGATTGTTGCTCAATGAAAAGAAATTATGATGCACGGAGTTACAACATTATGGCCTACATCTGTTCCACCCAGGCAACGTGAAAGACCCAAAATTCATCGCAGTGTGGTGGGTAAAGATACTCAAATCCGCCGCCATCTACGAGCGGGTCAACTCGAAGGCCGATATCTTATTGTCGAATTTCGTCTTCTTATTCAATGACCCGAAATTTTTATCAGTCCGATCAGAGCGGTGGCCAAGGCTGGTGGTCCACTCGAAGACGCTCGTTTGATCAACGATTATTCGTTTCCGAAAGGAAAATCGGTGAACGATTACACGGACAGAGGCAATTTCCCTCCTGTCTCGTACAATCCAACTCGGGATATCGCTAAGCGTATCCATGCTCTGAAGCAATCGCATCCTCACCTATACGTGGTGATCATGCTTGGTGATGTTTCGGGTGCGTTTAGACACGTACCATTGATTGCTATTGCGGTTCACATGTTCGCGTTCCGCTTCGATCAATGGCTAGTCGTCGATTTGTCGTGCAGCTTTGGATGGTGTGGGCCCCCTGCGTTTTATTCGCTAGCGGCTTCAATCATCAACCATCTCTATGAGTATGGAAATCGGATAAGCCGGCAATTCATAGCTAATGTGTGGTACGATGACCACACTTGCGTCGAAGTCGACTCCGGTTCTAGATGCCATGACGCGAATATTTCTCTTCGTCGCGCCATGGCAACGGTGTTAGATCCTACGGCTATCAACGAGAAGAAATATACTCACTCGGCCACACAATGCAAGGCACACGGGTTACTATGGGATACTGAAACGGGATCCGTGTCGATACCAACCGACAAGCTCGAGAAAGCCCACGGTCGAGTCAGCAACCTGTTCAACTCAATGACTACCACAAAAACCGTTATACTAGAGACTATCGGGAGCCTCCGTCACGTAGCCAGTTGCTCTCCACCTGCCCGTGCTTTTCTGCAAGCTCTCCAAGGCGCAGCTTCAGTGTTTCCCCGATATCGCCATCAGCGATTACCAGCACAAGCGTTAGATGACCTTCACTGGTTTCGTACAGTTTTACTCCATCCTGAATTTTTCAACCAAATACCTGTGGCAGATCTCGCGAACATCGCTGCGTCAACATTCGACGTCTTCAAGATGCCAGTGTGATGGGTTGTGCGTACTGGAACCCACGAGGAAGGTGTATATCCGCCAAAGGTTTGCGGGCCATGACACAATGGAGTTTTCGATCAACATCCGCGAAATGAGAAGTGCTGCCCTAGCTGCTTTACACTGGGGACCCGTTTGGGCAGCTTCATCCGATGTAAAGAACCGCATTCATGTCAAGTTTCACATTGGCAACATGAGCGCCGTTAGTTGGACAAACCACCGTACCAGTCGACATCCAGTAGCGCAGATGTACAACCGACTGCTGTCGCTAGCGGAGTTCCAGTACAACATCTCGTTCTCAGCAACGCATATTCCCGGGAAACTCAACGTGGTGGCTGATGCTGGATCTCGTCCTTGGGTTCAACGCACTCCCTGTATTCTGTTTGGTCTAATCTATCTTCATGTTGGACACAGGTTCATCTCGAATCGCCATTCACCGATCTCTCAAGTGTTTGAGTTCAATGTTGCGTAAAAACGCCGTGACAAGCTCTACCATTGCCAAGTATCGCCAATACTGGAGGCAGTGGTGCGCATTTGCACAACAAATGACGTGGTCTCGATGGCTATCTCCTGCTAACGCGTGTCACCGTCTCGGATATTTTTGCAACTCATCTATGGTCACAAGGTTGGAATTCAGCGGATCGAGGCAACCGACACAGTACAATTCTGCTGAAATCATCAGGTATTCGATGGTGCAACGGCCTTAGCATCCGCAGGTGCAAGCAAAATTGCTATCAAGTTTATTGGACGATGGCTTTCAGACTGCTTCGAAGAATACCCACGTCATGCTGCCACATCGTCAAAAGGGTTATCCAGGCGGATGATTCGTTGATCCACGGCGGAATGCACGACCAACCCAATCGTTGTCGTTGGGGCCGACTCCGATCAACTCAATCAAATTCTGTTCACTCCGGAAGTTGGCGAACCAAGGCCGCCCCGGGCTACCAGCCGACGCGATTTCCCGAAGGTGCCGGATGATTTCCTTCTCCTCCAGGAGACAATTCCTCATCGGTCAGTGACGCCAGTCTGGGTAGTATGGATCCGGTGGTGGCACGACACAAGGTTCCTGATTCATCCAGCATTGCACTTGGGTGGTCACGTACTGGCACACCTGGACCGCGGAGTGCCGAGATTGGTGAACCAACGTAGTCCCAACGTCGGAGTCCTGGAGCGACCTCAGGGAAGAGACGACAGTCGGATGGAGTCTCAGCGCAGGTGTCTCCGTCGCGCTTGATCCCGGCGGCCTTCGGGTCGTCAGGGCGGTCTCCCCGACTCCCGAGTGTGTGGTAGCTACGGGTTATCCCGCGCTGCGGGTAGTGAGCGAACTCACCGGGCTAGTGTCTGCGTTCCCGAAAGAGGCAGACTATGCGACGGGTTGCTCCACCACGCGGGCAGTGTTTGGCCCCACTACGAGAGCGCCGGGCGTCCCCGACGGCCTTGTGTCAGCATCCCCGGAGGGGGCAGGCGGGCCGCAGGTCGCGGTGAGTCGACGGTAGCCAACTCGTAGCTTCCTACGGCATTCGACGCCGGTGGGTCCTCATCCAGTCGAGTCCCGGAATCGTCGGCGCGGCCTGAGCCTGGGATGGTAATCAGGCTCAACGGGGCTGGAAGATCATCAGCGTCTCCGGAGTTCGGAATGGGCCGGAATTTCCGTGTCCGTTCCGATGAGGGCCAAATGGCGCGATGTTGGAGCTTCAAGACAAGGATGTCCCTCAAGTCCGGCTCGGCCCCTCGCAGTGCCGCGAGAGACGGGGTCCCAAAGTCCCCGGGGCTGTGACTTATCTGTAAGTTCTTGAGACATAATAGGAGAAGTTGTAAGTGATCAAACTTACCGTGATCCGGGTACACGCACTACTTGTGACGTAGCGCTTGGAATGTTTGGTTCCGAGCCCGAACGCAAGCGGTGGTTGTGACACACCAGTTGGATCAGAGTTGGAATGTAGGAACAAAATTCTCTGTGGATAGACGGCTCCTCCCGAACGGGGGATTTATCCGTGGTCGTGAGCTCGGAGAAGTTACTATGTGGTAGTAAGACTCCGGAACTCGGTCAATAACCTCACCTTGTGTACCCCCTTTGAAACGGTTGTTTGGATCAGGGAAAAGTCAATCACGGAGGACTTCCAGGAATGTCCCGACTTTATAGAGTACGCCAGATAGGTAATTAAACACACAAACGTCTGGGGACACTCCCTGAGTCCGGGACGGGGTTAATACGCAACCTAAGTATACACTCTGTGTTGTTCGGAGAGAGGCTCCACCGGTGACAGCCTCAACAATGGGCGAGACCCTTAGAATATGAAGTGCTGGCTCCGTGCCGGCTAGACCGCGCTCCGGGATGGGCAGATATGAAATGCCTGGTGTTAGTTTGTGAACATCCGGTAAATGTGATATAGGTTTACGTTGGGGAACAGTCTCCGAACACAGGTCATTGAATCGTGTGCTCTTCCTACAGTCTTGAGGAGCTTGGGATTCCGAGGAATCGAGCTATGTGCGCTTGGAGGGAAAAGCGAGACTGATTTTAGTGTCGGCTGCCGGTATGCAGACCGCGCGACACTTAAACATATGGCTATCCTAGGATCTGCTAAACCACTAAGTTTCACTATGGTCCGACTTGGGGACACGATGGGTCGGACCTTCTGGGGTCGTATCTTCGTCAATATTGCGGTTCCGGTCCCGGGAGTTGGGGCCCAAAACCTTCGCAGCTCAGGGACTCGGGGGTTCTAGGGAACCGGTGATCGGGGCCCAAAGTTGGTTCCGGGGAAAATCCCAGAGCGCTATGCCACAGACACAATACCGGCGCGTTTGTAGAAGCCCTATGTATTCATTAGAGATGTCGTTCCAGTCGTATTAACAGCTATCGGTGTTCGTTTGGCAATATTACCAGAATTTATAGCAATGATAAGGCGTGTCCGTTAGTTGCCGGCCGTCCAGCAACTACTGCCAGCACATTTAGAGCTATGGACTCTTCAGTTCGTTGGCGTTTTCGAGCTGGTGTGCGGTTAACTAGAATTTCGTTACCGAAATATTCAGCAACATCATATTTCACGAGGATGGGAATTAAGTATACACACGTGTTAAACTTGAAGTACATGTTACATCCGCAAGTTTGACCCACCAAACCAACTTTCCATCCAATTTGAGGCTGGTTGAGCCCCTCCATTCGTGCATAGTGTAATCCCATCTGCGCTGATACTGTTATGCCGGCTTCGGTTTTGTGTCTAGGCTTAACTTTTACACGTGGAGGTTGGGTCGAGTTGACACATTTGACCTTTGCGATATTAACTTCAAGAGTAGGGAAATTTCTTGGAGCAGACTAAGCTTTGTCAGGTCCTTTGTACGGCATTGTAGTAAACTTGATGGCTCCACTTGAACATGAAATCCTTTGTTGGAGTCGGATTCGTTGTGACAACAGGATATAGTTGCTGAAGAAGTGTTCCCATCTTTAGGCGTTGTCTGAGTGTATGGTCGCGCTTTAGTTTCTTGTTAAGCTGTTCGACTGGGTTGTTAGTCGATGCAAACCCACATACTGTATGAAAGCACTACCAGCGCACAAACTTTCTTTAACGCCACTGATTGACGAAATACTTAGCGAAGTACTTCGTCTCAGGACTATCACGCCACGCCGCCACGTTAACTTGAACAAATTCAATGCACTGCTCCATACTTAGACTATAGTAAATATTGTAGATGCCTCGAAATACACGATCCTTTGCCGAATCTGACATTCGTATCGCTTTTTTACAACTTTAGCCCCAAGGTGATAGAAACACATTAGGTAGATATACTTGTTGTCTGCTCCAAATACCCGTTCGAACGCGTTGAACTGGGCAACTTCGGCATCCTCCATCACAGCGCTACCAAGTAAAGCTTTCCCCGACATGCGTGTGAACACATCGCGTAATGCTCGTAAGCACTCTAGATACGCATTTTAGATATGGATACTTAGTTCGTTGTGACAAATAGGGCCATCAAGTGAAAGCCTCTGCACCAAGCTGATATTCCACAGACAATCACCGGATATTCGACTTGATTGAGTTTAAACGTAGTATCTAAATGCAGAATGAAATAATTGATGGGTCAATTTAATCGTCTCTAATTCCGTCCTCGCTCTGACATTTTCCATGAGAATACATGAGCTTGCATGATGGTGATTGGCAATTCATGAGACGGTAAAAGATAGTGTGAGGTTCAGGATACATGCATATTGTACACGGGACAACACTAGATTTGGTAACGTGATACGCTTTAAACGTTTTTAGGGACACCACAGCGTCGTCGGGTGGAGCATTTTCCGCAATGGCAAGCCACAGCAGATGCATAGTACGTACTACCTCCGTTCGGAAAATGATAACCATTTGTTTTTTTGCGCAGCGCTCCGCCTCGTTCTTTTGAG